>JAKWJD010000851.1:0-13368 GCA_027705065.1 Solanum peruvianum | reverse complement strand
TAGGAATACAAGCTAGTGGATCCACCTAAGAGTGCTATCTACATGTTTGGTTCTACCCTGGTAGGTAGACAATTTTTTTTGGTGTAGGGTTTCACAACACCAGATTTCACATTTAGCTCATATAGTCTATGTCAGTTAATGAAATTATTCCCGAAAGTAAGTTGAATGACTAAATTTAAGAAGGAGAGACTTTTACTAGGGTGACTTAAGGGGTCTACATAGTATATGTAGGGGTATGGAGTGTACCTAGACATTTCATAAGTTATCTCTAAATGAGTCCAAGGAGATGGTCTTATGTATTTTGATATCATGAAATATGAAATGTTGACTTGAGATTATGATACTCTTATATGATGTTGGTTATATTGAATAAACATGATATTGGTCTAAATTTCTAATATGTGGTGATGACTACCTATGATTATAAGTATTATGAAGCAAATCATTACTTATGATCTCTTATCTTGTTTACATAATTCTGTAGGGTTATGGTTTCACATGAGCATTGCACTTGTAGGCTTGGGATGCAATTGTTATTAGGGGTTTTGTATGTTATGTTGATTTCAGATATTGAATATGAAATGTTGATATGGACTTTTGTTGAAGTTGTCTTTGGTTATGAACATATCTTGTGTTGTAGTGATATTTATATTGTATATGCTCTCTTGTATATGCACTAAAGGCACTCCAAATGACTTCGCCTGTTTTCTAAAGAAATGGCCCATTTCATGCATGATTTTAAATGTTTTAGGTGCATATATCAATATTTACTACAAGTGGTTGTACTAACCCATATTTCTATGTTTTAAACAAATATCTAGGTTCCAACCGTTCATGTTATAAGAGCCCTATTGAAAAAGACTTGGACTTTTCCCTAAGTTATTGTGTAATACCTCGAAATTACATAGGTGAAGCTATAGCCTAACATGGTTGTCATGATAGTCTTGTCATGACCGAAAATCACCCCTTGAAGTTAGGGAGAACCCTTGGATCATGATCGGGCGTACTTGACCCTTTAGGGTCTTGTACAAGCCCTTTAACTATCGTTCATTATATAAGACATGAAAACTAGTATGGAATTTAAAACATTTCACCACATATAATATATAAAGGAAGTATTTCATAAATACTTAGAGAATCTCATCATCACAAGCAAACTTAAGACACGACATAATATCATAGGGACACGACCCTTTATATTGAAAGAAAATACATAATAAGTTTTAATAGTAAAACTAGGAAACATAGTTTATGTCCTCTAATATAAGAGGAAATACAAAATCTTGTGAGAGTAGATTTCCCAAGATTTTCCTTCAAATATTCAAAAGCCTTGAATCTATACTTATAAAATTTAGAAAAGTATAGGGTTAGTACAAATAAAGAACTAAGTATGAGATATGCAAAAAGGGACATTTTAGTAAAAACACATTTTCATGCCAATTAAGTAAAACATTCAAGAATATAAAAGTAAAACAACATAATAATCACCATATAACACTTAGAGAAGCATTTCCATAATTTTAACCAAAAAGGACCATTTTACAGTAAACCCTCCAAAACTTATAGTGAGTTCATTTTGACTTTTATAGTGAACTATCCCTATTCTAAAAGAGTGAACTTTCAAGGCCAAGAAAAGAGGAAGTGAACTCAATTTTCATAGGAATTTCCCTAACTAAGGTTATCCTAAGACTCACCAAGGTAGAACATGAAGAAAGTGTGCATATGCCTCCTTCAATACACACCAAAGTTATACTCAAGACTACCCCTTTTCGGCTTCCTCACCTCGGAAGAACAAGCCACCACTCAATGGAAAAATATTAGAAGAACACTCAAGCAACACACCAAGTCTTCCATTTGAGAATGCCTACTTAGTGAAATAAGTAGATAGTGTCCCATACCACCACCTACCCTACGTAGTACACTCTTTTAGAAGACTTGGCACCAACACTCCCCTTTCGGATGTTCTACTTAGTGCAATGGATAGATTGCGTCCCATTCAACTTCCTACCCTAAGTAGTACGTTCTTTTAGGAGACTTAATTCATTCAATTCATATAAGGCTCACCAAGACTCCCCTTTCGGAATGCCTACCTAGTGCAATGGATAAATAACGTCCCACTTAAGTGTCTACCCTAAGTAGTACATACTTTTAGGAGACTTAGAATTTTCATTACTTTTGTGGGGGTTAGCTTAACTGAGAAAAAACCATAAGAGATATATATCGAATCCCGATATTATCCCCTACCGGATAAGATAATCTCACTTGCCTAGTATAAAGTCATTTTCTTAGATTTTACATGGCTTGCCAATAGCTACACCTATGAGGACGCGCAATTATGGGATAAGGAGATTGCTACTGAGTAACTCATTTTCTTCTAATGAGGAGTACTCATATGAAGAGGTACGTTGCAATACAACATCTCAACTAACGATGTATAACCACCCCTT
The DNA here is from genome assembly GCA_027705065.1 of Solanum peruvianum. Classification (NCBI taxonomy): domain Eukaryota; kingdom Viridiplantae; phylum Streptophyta; class Magnoliopsida; order Solanales; family Solanaceae; genus Solanum; species Solanum peruvianum. The sequence continues at coordinate 10,921 of JAKWJD010000851.1, read as the reverse complement.
CTTCATATCATCTCGGTACTAGACATAACCCCCACAAATTCTCAATAATATATACTATAGGTTAAGGATAACTAGTGAACACCATATCTCAACTGACAAAGGCAATTTATATTCCTATCTATCTTAAAATCATCTTAGGATAGGGTGGAGTTTTTACTAAACACTTCATCTCAACTCATGAAAAGTGTCCACCCCAAAACTCCTCTTTTTGCTTAACTCAGCTTCATTCATTCATTCAAGTGTGAGTGTGTGTGTGTACATGTGAGCACACCTTGCACATAAGCATCATTTCAATTTCATTCGATTCTATACATGTGTAGGACTTCATTCATCACAATACACACTCAAACATGATCAACAAATACATCAAGTAAACACCGCCACCAAGAAGGTGGACCATACCACTCAAAAGCAATTCATAAGAAGAACTATTAAATGAAACCAACTCACCCTTTCATCAAGATCTAACCACCTAAAATCAATCCATCAATATTTAATCATAATATTTCCCTTCTATAAGTCTATAAACCATAAAAAACATAAGGAAACCAAGGTTCAAACACTACACAATTATATTCATTTAACCCTTTTCTTAAGTGAGAAGTTGGAAATACGCAAAAACTTGAGTTCATTAGGGATTGAAATTAAAATCACCAATTAATACTAGAATAAACATATTTGAATCATTAAAACACTTCTGCATGAACTCCTTGAATAGAAGAGAGTTCAAGGATGACTACCATACCTAAAATATAATAAAACCCAATGATTTTGATGAAAAAACACGTCCAAACCACCCTCCTTTGTCTCCTTGAGTCTTAGGTCCAATGATTACTTTGAGAGAGTTTGTTTTTAGAGGGAGAGTTTAAATATTGAAGTGAGGCATGTTGTCTAGGTCTAGGACTTAAAACTAATATAATATAACTTATAAGCCTAAAACTATACTCCTAGGGTCATAAAATTCTTGGGGTGATTTACAAAATATCCCAAGCTAATACAGTGCACGTGACAACTTTTGTAGGAGCCCATCAACAAACTCAAGCAATGGGGCGTCGACTGAACGACGACCTGTCTGCATGGGCGTTGTTTGGGTATGCAACTGGAAAGTTGAGGGTTGATATACCAGTCTAAGTCTTGAACTGCACCCCTAGATGACGGCGCATCATTTTGACTACGCCCAGTTAGTGGCTAGGCATTGTTTGTGCAGTGTTTGGCAGTTTGGGTGCTAAGTCTTGGGTCCTCTTCTAGGGACCCTTGTGGATCCTAGGTGGGGTTGTACCCATATGTTAAACCCATTAAACATATTATTCTATGTCTTAGGAAAATCCCTCCCCATTTTCAAACAAAATGAAAACGTAAAACTTACTCAAACACATCAAGACACACAAGCACTTTCTAAGGCATATCTTCCAAATGTCATGGAATTTCTTGGACGTTTGACCTCTAAAATTAACCAAACTTCATAAAATGCCTAAGGACACTAACATAAATCACTTTACCATAAAATTAACTCAAGAAACAATAACAAATCTCTAGTTCACCTTAGTTCATTTTAGGTGTTACATTCTCCCCCACTTGGAATAACATTCGTCCTCGAATGACACTAAAACATTAGTACCACCAAGGACTACATTAGCAACACACAAAACATTAAAATCATGATCAAACATTCACAATCAAAGCACCAACTATCGAGGAGCACAAATTTCACACTTCAAAACACTTGCAACACAGGCAATTGTTTTGCAAAAATTCTAAACTCACTCTTATCCTTCTTTAATGGAGGAACTACCTTATCCAACATTAACCATGATAATTTAAAAAAAAATTGCATAGTTAGAACTACAATTTAAGAAAAAACAGTTTTCTTCAAAAATGAGAAACTTTACAGTAAACATTCACTGTATCTCTATTAAGCATGTCAAATTTCAAAAAATCATTCTTTGAGCAATTCATCAAAAAGGCACGATCATATGAATTATAAAACTTTATAAACTCATCTCATACAATAAAAAATAATCATATATAGTTAAGACTTACCGGGATTATCAACTCCAGATTATTTATCCTTCCTAGATCCCATTCCATAGGGATGATTCTTCTTTGGACATTGGAATCTAAACCACCTTGAGGAGCTGATTGACCTCTTTCCCTCTTGGTTTAAAGTTAGGACAGTCCCTCATCTTGTGGCTCTTATTACCACATGCAAAACAACAATCTATACCAGTAAAACACCTACCCATATGTTGTTTTCCACAAAAATCACACCTAGCCTTTTCAAAAGTGTGGCCACAACCTTGTGAATGTTGGTTTGGAGCCCTATACTTGTTCCCTATCGAATAATATTGGTGAAAGAACATATTTTTAGGTTTTTGGTTGACTAGAATCATCCGACCTAGGCCTCTTACCCTCTTGCCTTATCTCACCCATTTGGGATTCCTCAATTTGTTGGGCATACACTGTGAGCCCAAAAATATCCATATCATTAAGAAGCATTGCCGTACGACACTCCTTCTCAACCAATAAAGACACTCCCATCACAAATTTCTTCATCCTATCCCTACGGTTTCCTACCATTTTTTTGGGCATACTTCGAGAGTTGTGTTAATTCCATGGAGTACTCTTGCACGATCATTCCCCCTTGATGAATACTCATGAATTCAACCATCTTCTTCTCCCTCCACTTTAGGGAAAGAACCTATCTAGGAATCCTCTTTGAACTCCTCCTAATCAATATCACATCTTCCTAACGATCTACTATCCCTCCATTACTCAAACCAAACTTGAGCGATAGCTTTGAGTTAGTAAGCGGCTAGCTCCGCTTTCTCCCTAGGGGTCACACACATAGCATCTACCACATTGAATACCCCATCTATGAAACCTTGTGGATGTTCATCCACCTTAGTGACATGAAAATTAGGAGGGTTCATCCTCATGAAATCTCAAATTCTAGAAGTGGGTGTACTATCATTAGGTTGAGGTACACCCCCTAGGTGCTTTGGCAACAAAATGATTATTGACGAAATGAGATTGAGCCATCACAAGTTGGGTTAAATTATTAGGGCATCCCTCAACTCCGTATTAGTCATATCTCCTTCAACAATAGTAGCTTGAGTCATAGGAGGCACTTGGGCCACTTGAGGCTCTTGAGGTTCTTGAAAGGAAACCTCCTTATTCTCTTCCTGTTGGTCAACAATAGGAACTTGGTAAACACGCGGAGGGATCCTCTCATTATTTATGCCTTCCTCCTCCCTTATAGCGGTTGATGTCCTCGTATTCATGTGCTATAAACACAAACAGAGAAGGTTGAGTAAAGACACCTTATATGACTAAACTCTAAGGCACGACATAAGAATAGAGAAGAAAGTTAAACTTCTATCATCTTATAGGCTCTTGTCCATGGATGTTTTGCGACTCACACCAATGACCGATATACTACTAGACGTGGATTGTTTGACTTTTAGACCCTAAACTATTTCCCATAACCTTATGCTCTTATACAAAGTATGTCACGGCCCGCAAGCAACCCCTAAACGTTATGGAGAACCCTTGGATCATGACCGGGCATACTTGACGCTTTGGGGTCTTGTACTAGCCCTTTAACTATCGTTCATTACATAAGATACGAAAAGTAGTGCGGAATTTGAAACTTTTCACCATATCTAATATAAAAAGGAAGTCTTTCATTAATAATTAGAGAATCATAGGGACACGACCCTTTACATTGAAAGAAAATACATAATAAGTCTTAATAATAAAACTAGGAAACATAGACTATGTCCTTGAATATATGAGGACATACCAAATCTTGAAATAGTAGTTTTCCCAAGCTTCGCCTCAAATCTCCGAAAGTCTCCGACCTATACTTCTAAAATATAGAAAAGTACGGGGTCAGTACAAATAATGTACTAAGTATGGCATATGCAAAAATATGAAAAAGGGACAATTTAGGAAAAACACATTTTCATGCCAATTAAGTAAAACATTCATGAACATAGAAGTAAGACAACATAATAATCACAATTTAACACTTACTCTAAATCCTCCAAAACATACTTTGAGTTCGTATTTACTTTTACAGTGAACTATCCCTATTCTAAAAGAGTGAACTTCCAAGGCCAAGAAAAAAGGAAGTGAACTCATTGTCCATAAGAGTTTCCTCAACTAAGGTTATTTTAAGACTCACCAAGGTAGGACATGAAGGAAGTGCGCATATGAGTCCTTTAATACACACCAAAGTGATCCTCAAGACTACCCCTTTTCGACATACTCACCTCGGGAGAGCAAGCCACCAGTCAATGATAAAACATTAGAAGAACACTCAAACAACAAACAAGACTTACCTTTCGGAATGCCTACATAGTGAAATGAGTAGATAATGTCCCATACAACCACCTACGCTAAGTAGTATACTCTTTTAGAAGGCTTGGCACCAAGACTCCCCTTTCAGAAGGTCGACATAGTGCAATGTTAAATAGTGTCCCGTTCCACTACCTACCCGAAGTAGTACTTTTTTTAGAAGATTTGTTCATTCAATTCATATAAGGCTCACGAAGTCTCCCATTTCGGAATGCCTACCAATTACAATGGATAAATGGAGTCTCATTCCACTACCTTTCCATAGAGTTAAACTCTTTTAAGAGTCTTATAATTTTCACTACTTTTGTGGGGTTAGACTAACCAACATAGACCATGACAGCTAGACATGAAATCCCGATATTAACACCTATCGGATGAGGGATTCTCACTTGCCTAGAGTAAGTTCATTCTCTTAGCTTTTACATGGATTACCCAATAGCTACACTTATGTGGGTACATAGTTAAGGGATGAGGAGATTTCTACTAAGTAACTCATTCGCTACTAAGGAATAGTACTTATCTCAAGAGGTTCGTTGGAATACAACATCTCAACTAACAAATTGTAACCACCCCTTCTTCATATCCTCTCGGTGCTAGACATAACCCCCACAGTATCTAAAACATTATATACTATAGGTTTAGGATAACTAGTAAACACCACATCTCAACTCAGGAAGGCCATTCATCCTCCAACCTATCTTATAAATATCTTATGATGTAGTGGGGTTTCTACTAAACACTTCATCTCAATTCACGAAGATTGTCCACTCCAAAACTCCTCTTTTGGCTTAACTTAGCTTCATTCATTCATTCAAGTGCGAGTGTGTGTGTGTACATGTGAGAACACCTTGCATTTAAGCATCATTTAAATTTCATTCTTTTATATGCATATTTATACCTTCATTCATCACAATACACACTCAAACGTGCTCAACATATATATTACATCATTTAGACATAAACTAAGCAAAACATGCAATTCTAACTTCATAATGCACATTACAAGAACAATATTCAATATCAATTCATTTAACATGTATGTCCTTCAATACATAATCACAATACATACCAAATATAACCAAATAAATCAAGTAAACACCAACCAAGAAGGTGGACCATACCACTCAAGAGCAATTCATAATAAGAACTATTTAAAGAACCAACTCACCCTTAACTAAGCTCTAACCACCTATAATCAATCCCTCAATATTTAATCATAATATGGACCTTAGGGAAGTAATTAAACCATAATAAAAATGTAAGGACACAAAGGTTCAAACACTACACAATCATATTCATTTAACAATTTTCTTAAGCTAGAAATTGGAAATATGCAAAACTTGAGTTCATTACGGATTGACATCAAAATAATCAATTAATACTAGAAATATATTTTAATCATTAAAAAACTTTTACATGAAGATTCATTGCTTAGAATTAAAGATAGAAGAAAGTAATGTTTGAAAACCCTTTTTGAAATCTTTTTGAAAGGACTCCGTGAATAGAAGACAGTTCAAGGATAACTACCATACCTCAAATATAAGAAATACCAATGATGTTGAGGAAGAAACACGTCCAAACCAGCCCTCCTTTCTCTCCTTGAGGCATAGCTCCAATAGAGACTTTGAGAGAGTTTGTTTTTAGAGGGAGAGTTTGAATATTAATGTTAGAGGTCTTGTCTAGGTATAGGACTTAAAACTAATATAATATAATTGAAAAATCCTAAAACTATCCTTCTAGGGTCATAACAGACTTGGGATGAATTTAGAAAATACCCCAAGAAAAAAATAATGCACGTGAAAGTTTTTGCAGTGCCCATCGACGGACCCAAGCAACGGGGTTTCAACTGAACGATGGCTTGTGCTGCAATGGCATGATTTGGATCTGCAACTGGGAAGTGGAGGGTTGATCTCCCACGCTAAGTCATGATCTACACCCCTAGACGATGGGGCATCATCTTTGCTACGACTAGTAGATGGCTAGGCACTGTTTGAGTAGTGGTTTGGCAGATTGGGTCCTAGGTGGGATTGTACCCGAATGTTAAACTGCTAAACATAGTTTTCTAAGTCATAGGAACATCTTACCCCAAACATAACCAAACTTCACAAACTGCCTAAGGACACTAACATAACTCATTTTAACCAAAAATTACTCAAGAAACAATCATGAAGCTCAAGTTAACCTTAGTTCGTTTTAGGGTGTTACAACACTAAGGTCTTAAAGTGGTAATAAATGTCGTATTGAGGCATTGTCTAGAGTTTTAGGTGTATTTTAAGTCAAACATCAAGGGACGACCTAGACGTTCGACGGTTAAGTCACCTATGTATTTCATATGTCTTTTATATGTGATTAATTAGGTTATAAGGTCCTTAAATTAATTATTATGTTGCTAATAGGCAGTGTGTCATGTTTCGTGAAGTTTGGAGGTCAAATGTCCAAGAACATTCATAACGTTCGAAAGGTTTTCCTTGAAATGACATTGTGTGTCTTGGCATGTTTCATCGATTTTTATGTGTTTGTTTTAGATGAAATAGATGTGGTAGGTCCTAAACGCGTATACAAACATATTTAGGTTGGAAACGTCTTGGAAATATCCCCAAGAACCATCAAAGGGTCCTCGAGAAAGGACCTTTCAAAGAGCCAAAGCATGTCTTAGACCAGCCCAATTGACTGAGGCAATCGACGGCCAGTAGGCTGGTCAACTCCCCATCGATTTAGGGCGTGCTTTACTACTTTGCCTAGGAATCCAAGCTTCCCTTTTCTAGCATTTGAACCCATCGACAGAGGACAGGATGGTCCGTTGGTGGACTGATACCCCATCGATGGGCAACCGTCTATAAAGGTTGTCTCCTTCCCAGCATCGTTGTTAAGTTAAGAGTTAAGTTATAAATTCACCCCACGTCAATAAAAGATAAATGGTGTTTACTTAAGGTTCTATTTGGTATTTTAAATATGTTTAAAATTCTTTAACACTTGGACAATTTCATTCTTCAAAAATCAAAATACAAATTCCCTTAGAAATTCTCTACAACTCCATTGGAGCCAAAAACTCAAGGAAGGGCTTGGATTGGAGGTTTTTAGTGGTGATTTTTAATCAAATTGGAGTTTATTATATTATAAAGGTATGGTTTTTGATCCTTTAAACTCTATGCATCAATGAGCCTGAATTTAGAGAAGTTTTCTGAAAGTTCCACAGATGAATTATCCAATTTCGTGATCTATCCATGAGTTCTTGCATTGAAGGCATTGAATATTTTATGGAATTGTTGTTAATTATATGATTTTAACTCAATTAACATATGAATCGATGAAACTTGTGAATTGTAGTTTATGACTACTTTATGCTTATGTGAGTTGGACTTATTGTTTATCAATTCTAGTGTAGTTTTCTATAGGTTATTGATCGATGTATAATTTTATTGAATTTTTATCTAGGTTATATTATATTGATTAATCTATATTGAATTGAACTAGTTTCATTGAATATCATAGTTTATGTATTGAATTATTGGTTATGGCCAAGGGTAAGGGCCTTATGGTATTGAATTGGATGATTTAGCTTTGGATTGAATTTGATAGAATGCATTAATGGTACGATTCCCTAATTCTCTTTATTTTATTTAAATTATACTTCAATTATGTTGTTATTGGTATGCTCCACTTATGGTGGAGTTGCCATGTGCTTTAATTGTAATTGATGAGGCCTTGTCGGTGTTACTTTATTTATTATGATGATCATGGTCTTGTCGGCACTACTTGAAGTATTATGATGACTTTGGTAGTTTTTTTTAAGTATGATCATATAATTAGATGTTAGTAATTAAAAGTATGTGTTCTTCTATTGATGTAGTTAGGTGATCATGTTAGACTATCACTATGTGTTTATGTGTGTAGTTTTAGAGTTGATGCATGATTATTCCTATTTTACTATATGACTCTATAATGGTTATACTGATTATGTTATAGTAGTGCATAGTGTGATCTAAAGGTGATGAAGTTTGTGCATATCTGCTTCTTGAATATGATATGCAATATGTGATGAAGTGAAGTCCTAGTGTGTCTTTTGTGGTAGACTTGTGTCCCTTGCTTGATGCGTGTATGAATGTGAATATGAGATGTCTTGACTTAGGATGCTAAAGCCTCTTAGTCTTGTATGTATGAATGACATGAGACCTTGAATGATGTTAAAAGGGTCCTTTAAGTGAAACCTTGAACATAGTGGTAAGTTATGAACATTGAAGTCAAAAGTCAAAATGGTATCCTTCTTGTAAGAAATAATGGACCTAATATTGGTTGTTTGGAACAACATCATATCAATATTTAGGAAATTCATTATGATCTTCTTGTCTCGATTGTAAGGTAACCCTAGTGGACATCATTGGTAGGGTAAGGTTATGAACTTGATATGGAACCCCTTTATCTGTATCATTGATGTAAATTACTCTATAGGAACAAAGGCTAGCACCGAGCAAGTATGACAAGGGAATTAGTTCTAAGTTAACGAACGATATTAGTGTACACAGCACGCCTTTCTATTCATTAACCATCTACCTACATGGGATGTGTCCAAGTTCTACCATTGGTAAGTTGAACACTGTATGAGTAGGTTACCACTCCGAATGTGCATGTTATGCACCAGGTATATGTCGGTTATTATTCTACTATTTTTCATATGGATACCTACTAGCACTAGAGAAGTTCAATCAATTTTAGGTTGTGGTAGGGGACGCTATCTAGACATGAGGAACAATAGGCTTTGAAGGTGTTAGTTAGAGTCCCTAGGTCTTGTCCAAGACCAATACTTGAATGTCCTTATGTGATGAAATTCTCTTAAAGGAACTAGTGAATGTAATGACTTAAGTTAAGAAAATATGTTTTAAATGACTCTAGTTAGGGTTTGAACGGGGCATATGAGAATGTCACTTCGTAACTTACCTATATAAGTCTTAAGAAAGACTCTATTTAGGGAAGATGGTTGACTATGTAGACATTATCTGAGCCTTAGGTAGCCTTAAGGATTATTCAGGTAATCTTAAAGAGGTCAATCATGGACGTTGTCTTCTTGATTTACTTAAGTAAGTCTTTTGATAGCCTTTGGAAAGAGAATGCCATATTATTTATATGTTGTTGTATTAATTGAGAATGATTTTATGTTAGGTAGTCTGTAGGATCTCTTTAGTGTGTTTAAGGGATTGTATGGGCAGTCGCTTCACGACTCACTCTAGTGAACCTTAGAATCACCTTTGGTAGGAGGATATCATGTTTATGTGCTTGGTGTGTGTCTCATTATAGGTGTTCTTAAGTAACTTAACTATACAGTGAACTAATTCACTATAATGTGTTCCATAAAAATGTTCTAAATTGTTGAAATGTTATCTGATGTGTTTCTAAGGTATTAAATGTTATTCTTATGATTATGATATGATATTTAAATTAAAATTTTGCAAATTTCAAATAAATGTCCATTTTTATGATTTTTTGCATTATGTCATACATAGTACATGTGTTTGTACTAATTATTTCCATGATTTTATGTATCTATATAATAGTTGGTAGGTGAGGAGCATTTGGAAAGCAAGACTTGGATGGTAGCATCATTCAAGTGAGGTTAAATTATGTCATCATTTGACTAGAGGTCATAGATGTCTTTTACGTCTCTTTTTGAAGTATTGTAATAGATTAATTATTTCTATATTCGTATTTTATGGGCCGCCTCCCAATGTTCTCTTCTGTATAAGATTTGATGAAACGAGATTTAGTATTTCCTATGAGTTTTATATGTAAGAGCTTTGAAAGACTTATTTAATGTTTATGAAAAGTTTTAATTTCGCACTACTTTTCATATGTTTATATTCGATGAATGATACGAAAGAGTTTGTACAAGACCTCTGAGAGGTCAACTACGCCGGTCTATAATCCGATATTGGAACTATCTTCTAGGGTTTGGTCTTGGGATGTAACAATCTTGGTATCAGATCATAGGTGTTGAAAGTAGTCTTAGGAATCAAAAAGTCTCATCAAGTCACATCTAGTAGAGTCTTGACCATCGATGCGAGTAGCGACACATCTATGTGAAAGATGCTATAGGAAATATATTGTTTCCCTTCTTTTCTACTCCTTTGTCGTGTCGTAGAGTAAAAGTTATGATTACTCTTTTCTTATGGTTTTCTTGTGTTTCTAGGAAGATGAATACGAAGAGGATACCGGCTAGGAGGGTTGAGGAGGATAATGTGAATCAGGAGATTCCTCCTCAAGTTGAGCAAGTCAGAAAGTTGAGCAAGGTTCTCAACGTGATCAAGTACCTATTTGGGAAGGAGGAAATGATGTTCCAGTAGTTCCCCTATAATTGACTAATAGATAGATTACAGAGGCTTTGCTTGCCTTAGATCGAGCCGTGACTACTCAAGTGATTTTGAGTATGGATCCTAGAGTGAATGTTGTGGACAGAACTATGATATCTATATTGAGAGATTTTATGAGGATGAATCCTCCTATATTTCTTGGTTCTATGGGGGAGAGGATACCCTAGAGATTCTAGATGGTGTGTAGAATGTGTTGAGTG
>JAKWJD010000850.1:0-13243 GCA_027705065.1 Solanum peruvianum | reverse complement strand
TAGTGAATTGGGCTACTCAGACTTCACCCTAGCACTCACTTTCATTTACCCCACCCCCAACCCAAAAAACATGAATTGTCCCCAATGCATAAAGTATATAAGACAGAGTGGTAGGTGAAGCAAACCTGAGGCGCAAAACGCTGGTGCTCAACAAGTTGGCGGGTTTGATTTCCCGGAACCTGCTCCTCTTAAGAGGATTAGTAGTGTCCTTATCAATGACAGCACCATCAGTAGTGCTTCTCTCATCCTCTGCAACTCTTGAACTAGACGCCCCAGCAGCCACCTCAATAACCCTCAACTGGCGTGCCTCATCATCAATCAGTGAGGCTCTCCTCGCATCCTCCAACTCATGGCGCTCTTTCATCTGATCCCGGGAATCATCCTCATATCAGTCCAGTGCCTCTTGCCACGCTCTCATGGTGTAGGAGGTGGCACATCAATAGTGGCGAACAGGGCAGCCATCACCGTGTCCTCAGCAGGCTCTGCAGAAGGGGCCTCAGCCTCAGGCACCCGAGCCTCTAGTATAGTGTCCAAGTCGGCTCTCAAACTCTCCACAACAACCTGGAGATTCTTCAATCCACTGTAGGGGCTGGCCGAGCGATAACTCGCAGCTCAAATGCGTCCAAATGCTGGTGGACCTCCATGATCTTCCGCTCGCTGAGCTGGGCCATCTTCCTCTCTTTACGCTCTTCTTGGATGGACCTCTACATCCAAGCCTGGATGTGATGCAGAAGTTTGGCCATTTGGGCCTCTAGTTTCTGGACCCTAGCAAGCGGGACCAATGTAGCGGATGGGATAGAGCGGGAGGAGCTCAGAGCGATACTACCACCTAGTATAGACTCAACCGGAGTGTGTCGGTAGGCTCCAATGAAGCCGGATTATCCCCTTGGGAGGCGTCCAGGTTCTCACCTAGCGGCTTCACCTCTATATGGGGCCCTCTGTTGGGAGCCAACTCATTGACCTCATCCTAGATGAGACCAGTATAAACCTGTCCAGGTGGGGTCTTGATCACATCAATGTTACACACGGGAACTCCTGTAGACCTGCACAATGCAAAAACCATGCACGAGAATGGGTAAGTAGTAGTGGCCTTAAAGGCCTTCTCGTGATCACTACTTGTAACAACCATGAGAATTCCACCTCGAACCCCGCAATCATGGTAGCCCTCAGCACTACACGATCCCAGGTGACAATATTATCAATAGCAGCGGGGGAAAGACAGTGTCGGACCAATATCCATAGGAAATTTGTTGTGAAGGTAAAGTTAGCCTTCTTGATACTCCCCTTGGGATCCCGCACCCAATCGGCAGCCTCACCATCTACAGAGAGGTACTGTACAATCCACTACTTCGTGCTCTCTCTACCTCAGGCTCACGCTTGCATCTTTGATCAATTTCAACGTATAGTCAAACTTGGCAGTGAGAGGAGTCCGGTTGGCATCAACATCCGCGCCATAGAGAAATTTGCGGATGGCCTGCAAGGAAATGTCAACCCGCTTGCCGCGGACTCGAGCGTACTACAACGGTGTATGCTTGGCTATAGAGGCCTACATCTCAAGCCATCCACTCCAGCGGATGTCGTGTGAATAACTCATGAATGGCCGGCATGGTGGGAAGACTCCCCGTGAGAACCCGCGACTCATGTGTCAGGGTCTGTGTCACGACCCAAAACCGAGCCGCGACTAGCACCACACTTACCTCCTATGTGAGCGAACCAACCAATATAAACCCCAGCATTTCAATATAACATCAACAGAAAGTAATGCGGAAGACTTAAACTCATTAATAAAAACCAATTCAAAACTTCTAAATTCAACATCTATTGTTCCCCAAAATCTGGAAGTCATCACCACAAGAACATCTATCTCAATTACTAAACTAAGAATGTCTAAGAACAAAATAACTAAAAAGCTAGTCCATGCCGAAAGTTCAAGGCATCAAGACATGAAGAGGGAGATCCAGTCAAGCTAGAAGCATTAGCTCACCCTGAAATCCGGTATACTGATGACTGGCTAGGATTACTGTTGAGTTGAAGATAAGGAACGTTTGCTGCACTCCACAAATAAACAAAGAAAGAAACAAACAAGTAGGGTCAGTACAAAACACGGGTACTGAGTAAGTATCATCGACCAACTCAAAATAGAAAACAATATATATACAGTTAATATCATAAATCAACTATAATACTCAACATGTAGCAACGACAAGTACTAAATCATCAATAAGTATTAACAAGTTCATCCATGAGGACTCAAGCCTCAATATCTTACTCACTTGGGAATTAGATTCATTAGATTGAATTCATTAACATATTTCAAGATTCATTATCTTTATTCCCCTCGTGTCGGTACGTGACACTCCGCTCCATATACTATCCTGGTGTCGGAACGTGACACTCCGATCCTCATTCTATCCTGGTACCGGAACGTGGCACCCGATCCATATACTATCCTGGTGTCGGAACGTGACACTCCGATCCTCATTCTATCCTGGTACCGGAATGTGGCACCCGATCCATATACTATCCTGGGTCGGACGTGACACTCCGATCCTCATTCTATCCTGGTACCGGAAAGTGGCACCCGATCCTCTATTTCTAGCCTGGTACCGGAACGTGGCACCCGATCCTCTATTTCTATCCTGGTACCGGAACGTGGCACCCGATCCCCTAATCTCACCACTTTCGTTCATCAAGCCTTCTTTTATACCAAGGCATCATCATTAACAAAGTAGATTAGGGTTTCTTTTCAAGATTTGGGATTCAATAGCTTCATCATGCTTATTTATTCACAATTTCATAATCATATTCATGCAAGCATACAATTAAACATATAGAAGGGTTTACAATATTTACTAACACATATCATTCGCTATTAAGAGTTTACTACGAATAGTGTGAAAACCATAACCTACCTCCACCGAAGACTAGTGATCAAGCAAGAAATTCCAAGCTTGTTCTTCTTCTTCCTCGTTCGACTCTCTCTCTCTCTCTTTCTCTTTCTATTTTCTTATTCAAACCTCTTTCTTTTACCCTAATTAGTATATAATTAAGTTTGAAAGATGGCATTAATAACCCACTAATAACTTAGGTTACCTCTTTTAACCCCCAAGTAATTAGACTTATTAATCCTTAACCCTCTAACTTTATAATTAGAGTAGGAATAGTCCAAAATGTCCCTTAAAACGTCTAAAGAAATCCGACCCAGACTGGGACTACGAAACCTGTGACGGGCCGTCGTGCCTGCGACAGTCCGTCCTGCAGGTCGTCGCCAAGTTCAGAGACCAAAATTTCCACCAAGGGTCTTGTGACGGTCCGTCACACCTGTGACGGTCTGTCCTGCCATTCCGTTACGAAGTTCAGAGAGTCGATTTTCAGTACCAATTTCAGAATTTCTAAGTGTTTGAAACGAGACCCTGCGACGGTCCGTCGTGCTGTGACGGTCCGTCGTGGGGTCCGTCGTTTCAGCCAGTTTTCCAGAAATAAAATCTGCTGCTCAAAACGACTAATCAGGTCGTTACAATAGATACCAATTTACCCATCGTTCGTCCTCGAACGATCACAAGAAGAAAAACAAGGGCGAGAAGGAGTACCTGAATCTTTGAACAGATGTGGGTATCTTTCTTGCATATCTTCCTCCTTCTCCCAAGTGGCTTCTTCAACGGTCGATTCTTCCATTGCACTTGATGGATGCAATCTCCCTTGACCTCAACTTGCGAACTTCTCTATCTAAAATAGCAACAGGTCCTCCTCATAGACAAATTCTCATCAAGCAAAACTGAATCCCAACGGATAATGTAGTTTCCATCTCCATGGTATCTTTCACATGGACACATGAAATACCGGATGCACTCCGGACAGCCCTGGGGGCAAGGCTAATTCATAAGCCACCTCCCCTATTCGCTTAGTACCTCAAATGGTCCAATATACCGGACTTAGCTTACCTCTTTGCCAACCGCATCACCCCTTTCATGGGTGAAACCTTCAACAAGACTTGTTCACCCTCCATGAACTCCAAGTCTCTAACCTTTCGATCTGCATACTCTTTTGCCTACTTTGCGCCGCTAGAAGCTTTTCTTGAATAGACTTCACTTTCTCTAATGAATCCCTCAAAAGGTCAGTACCCCAAGGTCTAACCTCAAATGCATCAAACCACCCAATGGGAGACCTACATCTCCTACCATACAATGCTTCAAATGGGGCCATATTAATGCTTGAGTGATAGCTATTATTGTATGAAAATTCGGCTAAGGGTAAGAAGTTATCCCAATGGCCACCAAATTCTATCACACATGCAGAAGCATATCCTCTACACTTGAATCGTTCGCTCAGACTGACCATCGGTCTTAGGTGAAATGCAGTGCTAAGGTCCAACCTAGTACCCAATCAGCATACAATGTTTTCCAAACTTAGAAGTAAACTGCGTACCTCTATCTGATATGATGGATAGTGGAACCCCATGCAACCGAACAATTTCTGAGATATAGATTTTGGCTAACTTCTCTACATTGTAAGTCACCTTGACCGGAATGAAATGAGCAGACTTAGTTAACCTATCGACAATCACCCAAATAGAGTCATACTTACCCATTGTCTTTGGAAGACCAACCACGAAGTCCATTGCGATTCTCTCCCACTTCCATTCAGGAATGGGCATTCTCTGAAGTGTGCCTCCGGGTTTTGGTGTTCATACTTTTACTTGTTGACAGTTTGGACACTTGGCAATAAAGTCAACAATATCACGCTTCATTCTACTCCACCAAAAGTGTTGCTTTAGGTCACGATACATCTTGGTTGCACCCGGATGTATAGAATACTTGAACTATGAGCCTCTGTCAGAATAGTGTTGATCAAATCATCGATACGGGGTACACATACCCTTCCCTTAATCCTCAAAACACCTTCCTCATCGATTGTTGCTTCTTTAGCCTCTCCTTGCAACACTTTATCTCGAATCCGGATCAATTTCTCATCATCAAACCGCTTCCCCTTAATCTTGTCAAGGAAGGAGGATCTTGCCTCCACACAAGCTAACAATCCTCACTTCTCATTTACTTCTAACCTCATAAGGTCATTATCCAAAATCTGCACTTCTCTAGCCAATGGGCGTCTAGAAGAACTTGCAAATGAGCTAGACTTCCCATGCTCCCCGCCTTTCTACTTAAAGCATCTGCCACAACATTCGCCTTCCCCGGATGATACAAAATAGTGATGTCGTAGTCCTTCAGTAGTTCCATCCATCTCCTGTCTTCAAGTTCAAATCTTTCTGAGTAAAGACATATTGTAGGCTACGATGATCCGTGTATACTTCACACTTAACCCCATATAAATAGTGTCTCATTGCTTTAATGAAAAAAATACCGCGGCCAATTCCAAGTCATGAGTTGGATAGTTACGTTATGCACTTTTAATTGTCTTGAAGCATAAGCAATCACATTCTTCTCTTGCATTAGCACTGCACCCAAGCCAGAATAGGATGCATCGCAATAAACAATGAAGTTCTTACACTCTACTGGCAAGGTAAGGATAGGTGCGGTAGTCAACAAAGTCTTGAGTTTCTGAAAGCTTTCCTCACACTCATCCGACCATACAAATGGAACATTTTGCTTAGTCAAGTCGTCAGTTGGGAAGCAATAGAAGAGAATCCCTTGACAAATCGGCGGTAGGTAGTAGCAGCTAACAACCAATTCTATTTCTGACACATTAGTGGGACTTACGCAATTCTTCACTGTCTCAATCTTAGAAGGATCCACCATCACTCCTTCCTTAGAACCACATGCCCCAAGAAGGACACTGCATCTAGCCAAAACTCACACTTAGAGAACTTGGCATAAAGCTTTTTCTCCCTCAACATTTCCAATACCATTCTCAAATGCTCCTCATGTTCCTTCTTACTTTTAGAGTTATATCAGTATATCATCAATAAATACGATCACAAAGAGATCCAATACGGCTTAAATATCCGTTCATCAAGCTCATGA
The DNA here is from genome assembly GCA_027705065.1 of Solanum peruvianum. Classification (NCBI taxonomy): domain Eukaryota; kingdom Viridiplantae; phylum Streptophyta; class Magnoliopsida; order Solanales; family Solanaceae; genus Solanum; species Solanum peruvianum. The sequence goes on along the minus strand of JAKWJD010000850.1, from coordinate 7,265 downwards.
ACGCAGCAGGGGCATTCGTAAAACCAAAAGACATTACCACAAATTCGTAGTGCCCATACCTGGTTCGAAAAGCAGTCTTTGGCACGTCCGTTGCCCGTATTTTATTGATGATAACCGGATCTCAAGTCAATCTTAGAGAAGACACAAGCACCTTGTAACTGATCGAACAAGTCATCAATGCGAGGAAGAGGATACTTGTTCTTAATAGTTTACCTTGTTCAACTGCGGTAGTCTATGCACATCCGAAACCTCCATCTTTCTTCACAAAAAAAAACCGGAGCACCCCAAGGAGATGCACTTGGTCTAATGAAGCCTTTGCTCAACAACTCTTGAAGTTGTGCCTTTAACTCTCTTAACTCCGCGGGAGCCATTCTGTAAGGGGGTATAGAAATGGGGCGAGTGCCCGGTTCAAGATCGATACAGAAGTCAATGTCCCTATCTGGTGGATACCAGGAAGATCTGCAGGGAACACATCCAAAAAACTTGCGGACTACCGAAACCGACTCAATTGAGGGTACTTGAGTAGTGTCATCCTTGAGATGCCAAGAAATCTAAACACCCTTTACTAACCATTTCTTAGCACGAAGAAAGGAGATGATACGCACCGGATTGAAGTGTAGTCCCCTCCCACACTAAGGGTCGTCCCAGGCTTGGCTAACGTCAAGTTTTAGCATTACAATCCAAGATCGCATATTGCGGAGAAAGCCAAGTCATACCCAGAATTACATCAAAATCAACCATTTCTAAGATAACCAAATCCACATAAGTGTTGCTCCCCACAAAATTCACCAACAAGACCTATATACCTTTTCAACTACCACAGACTCTCCCACCGGAGTAGAAACACGAATAGGCATGTCAAGTATTCACAATGCAAATTTAGATCGTTATCAAATGAGGAAGATACATAAGAAATGTGGATCCGGGATCAAACAATACAGAAGCCCATGCAATCGCAAACCCAAAGCTTACCTGTGATGACAGCATCAGACGCCTCCGCTTCAGACCGCCCAGGAAAGCGTAACAATGGGCCCTATCGTTTGTCTGTCATTGCCCCTACCATGTTTGTGATGTAGTGGCTCCAGTTTGCCCATCACCTCGCATTTTTGGTGACCACCATTACCTCGACCACTGCGTCCTCCAGAAATGACGGCCTCTTCCATAACCACCTATACCTCTAGCTATTGGGGGCCGATAACTCTGTTTTGGACAATATCTCTTAATATGTCCAATCTCCCCACATCCATAGACACTCTCTAGATTCATGCATAGGTCTCTCAGAGAAGTGTTGGCCGGTCTGAGGTGGACCCCAACTACAGTCTGTAGTGAAGACTGAATGGGTCGAACTGAGTAACCTCCGGAACTCTGTCCTCTAGAGTAGGAACCATTAAACTCACCCTTTCCTTTCGAAACCTTTTTGAGGTCGATGTCGAGGTGAAGTCATCAGGCTAAACTCCTTCCACTCTATCACGAAGTCTACACTTCTTGGAAGATTTTGCCGTAGCCGCTAACTGTAAGGCAGAATCCGCAGCTCTGACCTCAACCCCTTCACAAACCGGCGAAATCCGCTCTTGTGGACTTAAACAAAAGTTGGTGGCATATCTGGATAGTGCGCGAAACCTAGCCTCATAGCATTGACCGATCCTAACTTGCTCTAGGCTCAAAACTCATCCCTTTTCCTATCCCTCAAAGTCCGTGGGATGTACTTCTCCATAAACAAGCTAGAGAATTAGGCCCAAGTCATAGGTGTTGCCTCTGCGTTGACACTCAACATGTGATCGCCACCACATTTTGTGGCGTCCCTTGAAACTGATAACTCACGAACTCAACACCAAACCGTTCTACTATACCCATCTTGTGTAGTAGCTCATGACAGTCAACCAGAAATCGTAAGCATCCTCAGATTCGGCACCCTTGAAGACTGGAGGTTTCAATTCAAGAACTTACTGAAAAGTTCATGTGATCATTTGTCATTATAGGCCCAGTATCAGACGTGGAAACGTGCCTATTCTCCAATGAGGCATCCATGCGGGGAGCCGTAGTAGCCGCATGTTTAACCTCCGGAACTGAGGTGCTGGGGCCAGAAACACTGGGGGTGTCTGGCCCTGATCAGATAACCCGCTAGATAAGCCAGAACCTGATTGATCATCTCTGGGGTAGGTTGGGGTGGCATTTCCTCATTCTGCACTTGTTCATTCTCCCCATCCTCCCCCTCTCTTACTACCTCCTCAGTCGGTGGAGGAGTCCGCCCTAGCATCAGATGGACTAGGTGCTCGTCCTCTTCCTCTAGAGGACGTCCTCCAACGACCTCTACCACGACCTCTTGCCGCTGTTCTCCCTCGAGCCACAGCCCCAAGTGGCTGGCTCAGTTGTATCTTGCCTTGCTGGTGTTGGTGTTGGTGTTGGTGCGGTCGTTGCTCTAGTTCTAACCATCTGCGAAAAGAGTGAAGATGGTCAGAGATACCAATTTGTATCACCTTAGTACCAATTGGATTCAAGTAAAGCACGAAAGAAGAACGAAAGAAAGAATGGAATTTTCCTAAAGTCTTATAGCCTCTCAAAGAAAAGTAGAAGGCGTCCCCCTACCGTTCCTAAGACTCTACTAGACTCGTTCTTGTGTGATGAGACCAATGAACCTAATGCTCTGATACCAAGTTTGTACGCCAAACCGAGCAGCGACTGGCACCCACACTTACCCTCCTATTTGAGCGAACCAACCAATCTAAACCCCAATATTTCCAATATAACATCAACAGAAAGTAATGGCGAAGACTAAACTCTTAATAAAAAACCAATTCAATAACTTCTAAAATTCACATCTATTGTTCCCCAAAATCTGGAAGTCATCACCACAAGAACATCTATCTCCAAATTACTAAACTAAGAATCTCTAAGAACAAAATAACTAAAAAGCTAGTCCATGCCGGAAGTTCAAGGCATCAAGACATGAAGAGGGAGATCCCACCAAGCTAGAAGCATTAGCTCACCCTGAAAATCCGGTATTACTGATGACTGGCCAGGATTACTGTTGAGTTGAAGATGACGGAACGTTTGCTGCACTCCACAAATAACAAAGAAAGAAAAACAACAAGTAGGGGTCAGTACAAACATGGGTTACTGAGTAAGTATCATCGGCCAACTCAAAATAGAAAACAGTATATATCAGTTAATATCATAAATCACCTATATATACTCAACATGTAGCAACGACAAGTACTAAAATCATCAATAAGTACTAACAAGTTCATCCATGAGGACTCAAGCTCAATATCATACTCACTTGGGAATTAGATTCATTAGATTGAATTCATAACATATTTCAGCTTCATATCTTTATTCCCCTCGTGTCGGTACATGACACTCCGCTCATATACTATCTGGTGTCGGGACACGGACACTCCGATCTCCTTCTATCCTGGTACCGGAACGTGGGCACCCGATCCATATACTATCTATCACCTGGTGTCGAAACGTGACACTCCGATCATTCATTCTATCCTGGTAACGGAAACGTGGCACCCGATCCATATACTATCCTGGTGTCGGAACGTGACACTCCGATCCTCATTCTATCCTGGTAACGAACGTGGCACCCGATCCTCTATTTCTATCCTGGTACCGTAACGTGGCACCCGACTCTATTTCTATCCTGGTACCAGAACGTGGCACCCGATCCCCTAATCTCACCACTTTCGTTCATCAAGCCTTATTTTATACCAAGGCATCATCATTAACAAGTATATTAGGGTTTCTTTTCAAGATTTGGGATTCAATAGCTTCATCATGCTTATTTATTCACAATTTCATAATCATATTCATGCAAGCATACAATTAAGCATATAGAAGGGTTTACAATATTACTAACACATATCATTCGCTATTAAGAGTTACTACGAATAGTGTGAAAACCATAACCTACCTCCACCGAAGACTAGTGATCAAGCAAGAAATTCCCAAGCTTTGTTCTTCTTCTTCCTCGTTCGACTCTCTCTCTCTCTCTCTTTCTCTTTTCTTTTTCTTATTCAACCCTCTTTCTTTTACCCTAATTAGTATATAATTAAGTTTGAAAGATGGCATTAATAACCCACTAATTAACTTAAGGTTACCTCTTTTAACCCCCCAAGTAATTAGACTTTAATCCTTAACCCTCTAACTTTATAATTAGAGTAGGAATAGTCCAAAATGTCCCTTATTAAAACGTGTAAAGAAATCCGACCCAGACTGGGGACTACGAACCTGTGACGGGCCGTCGTGCCTGTGACGGGCCGTCGTGCCTGCGACGGTCCATCATGTAGCGTCGTTCGCGCCAAGTTCAGACCCCCAATTTCCACAAAGGGTCTGTGACGGTCCGTCCAACACTGTGACGGTCCGTTCCTGTCATTCCGTTACGAAGTTCAGAGAGTCGATTTTCAGTACCCAATTTCAGAATTTCTAGTGTTTTGAAACGAGACCCTGCGACGGTCCGTCGTGCCGTGTGACGGTCCGTCGTGGGGTCCGTCGTTTCAGCCAGTTTCCCGGAAATAAATCTGCTGCTCAAAACGACTAATCAGGTCGTTACAGTCCGGGTCATGACCCCCTTGTCATTGGGCATCTTGTCATCAGTGTAGATTTTTGACAGCCCCTCGACACACCACCGGTTGGGCTGATCAGCAACCAGAGCGGGCACGCCACTCTGGGGTGCTGGAGTAGAGTCATCACTAGTAGCCTCATCAGATGAGGTAGAAGCAGAATCCTCCTCCAATTTGAAAGCCTCCATAGAGACAAAAGCTTCCTCAAAACTAGATGCCTCCACAGATCCAGACGCTCCCTCGGAATGTGCAGCCAAGCCAGAAGGTGTTCCGATGAGTATGCGCTCCTCGTCAGACTTGGATGCAGTAACTACCCCGAGTGCCACCCTCGTGGGTATGGATCTAGTGGGGCGTGCAGCATGGGTAGGAGTACGGGTGCCTGGTGGCACATACTCTGGGTAACTCTCATCATCTAATCCTATGATAAGCCGTTCGACGGGGTGATTGACTTGGAACGCACTCGTGAGTAGACATGGTCATGTTTTAGTTCCATTTGAACCTGCAGAGAGAAGTAGTTAGGATAAATAGAAGTAGAAAAACATAGAAAAGGAATGACAGTGAAGAAGTATAGAGTGTATGACGGACCCATCAATGGCCCGTCAAAGGCATGATGGCCCGTCATGGGGGTCCATCGAGGAACACTTAGATAGAATTTTTTAAACATCAGGAACAAAAGTTCTGACAGTGTCGACGGTTTTGCAGGACGGATCGTTGAAGGCACGACGGTCCGTCATTAGGATCCGTCACGGGACACTTAGAAAAATTATAAAAACATCATAAACAAAGGTTCTGACACCATCGATGATTGTTCAGGACGGACCGTCGAAGGTACGACGGTCCGTTATAAGGGTCCATCGATGGACACTTAGATTAATTTTATAAAAAATCAGAAGCAAAAGTTCTGACACTGGGCGACGGTTGTGCAGGACGGACAGTCGAAGGGAAGACGGTCCATCATAAGGGTCCGTCGGTGGATACTTAGAGTAAACTTAGGAAGTTGGGGTTGACGGACCCCAATAACACTCTGTCGCTGTGGACCGACGGTCCATCAACAGGGTCTCGTACTGACCTTCAGGGAACACAGTTTTGCAGCCAATTTGGTACCCTATCATACTAATTTGGAGTATTCTTAGAAAGCTAAGTTTACTAAACATTTACCCAGCATCCCATTATTCGTAGGGCATAAAGTTTCCTAGTTTTAGCATGCATTTTTATAGCCTATCAAACCATAGGTCAGGAACACAATCATGCAAACACACTCTATTTTTAACAATACACCCCCCATCACTTTCAATTTTAGTGTTATAAGGGACTTACGACATTTGTGTGGAAGTTTTAGCATGCAGCATGGTCCAAATTGAACAAAAGTTAATTTTAGCGGATCAGAACAACATACCTGAAAACTGTAGTAGAGGAATAAGAGTATCAACTCTAGTAGTTGAACAACAGCAACACCAACCACGAACACAGATCAGCAAGAAGACTGAAGAAGATGGATGATTTGGGGAGAGAACGGATTTTGTGGAAGTGGGGGAAGTGTGGGAATCAGAGGATGGAATGGGAGTGAATGTGTAAGGAAGTCGGGGAAAATGAGAGGAACTAGGGAGGGAAACAGTTATGGGGGTTATGTGAAGAGGTGGGTAACTGAAGAGCTTAAAAACTTTTAATATGTAACCGGACGGGTCGGGTAGGGTTGGTGGGTGAGGGATCGACAATTCCCCGTCAACAGATCGTAAGCTAGTTGACGGTCCGTCGACCCCTCCGTCGATAGTTCCCTAAATTAGAAAATTTAAAGAACATACGTAAGCACGACAGATCCTACCGACGGTCCATCGAAGGGACGATGGTCCATCGATGGGTGCACCAGACCAATTTTCTGCAGATTTCTGGTGATTTGGTCCCTGCAAATTGAACACCCATTAAGTAATCTTTTTTGTATTTTCTGGAAAAAAATTTCACACGGACCCTACTCTACGCTCTAACCAACACTGCTAAAGAAAAATAAAGGAACATTTAAATGTGACATAAGTAATAAAAGAAAAAATGATGCAACTATGCCTAGAAAATAATGAAAAACCTATAGTTGTCTAGAGGATTCATATTGGGTTGCCCACCAATCAGCGCTTGATTGAACATCGCGGCACGACGGAGGACTCTTGATTACTCAGTCATCATCAAGATGGTATGCCTCAATCACTTCCTTCGCCGTTTCTGTATGCCTTGATAGATTTTGATTCGCTGCCCATCAAATAGTGACTAGTCCATTTGGACTTGAGTTTTCCCGGAGACAAACGCAACCTAGAATTGAACAAAAGCACCAAATCCCCAACCAAAAAATCGCGTTTCACAATCTTTTGGTCATGGTACTTCTTCATCTTTTCTTTGTAGAGCGCTGAATTTTCATATGCCTTCAAGCAAAATGCATCAAGCTAATTCAACCTATTTAGCCTCTATTCCGCAGCCTCATTCCAATCCATTTTCAAAATTCATTGCCCACATGGCCTTATGTTTTAATTCAACCGGTAAGTGACAAGCCTTCCCATTTACAAGTTGGTGTTGGGACATACCTATGGGAGTCTGGTATGTTGTCCGGTAGGCCCAAAGAGCATCATCAAGCCTCCTTGACAATCTTGTCCTACTAGCACTCATCGATTTTGCCAAAATCTGCTAATACCTGTTTGACAACCTCAACTTGCC
>JAKWJD010000849.1:0-13279 GCA_027705065.1 Solanum peruvianum | reverse complement strand
CGGACTATGTATGTTGTTCAAGGGCAATGATAGCATTCCACGCTCGATGTAGGCCAACTGAGTTTGCTGCCCAAGGGAAGTGATGTCATGTTATGCCCGACATCGTGCGTCCGTGTATGCTGTCCAAGGGAAAAAATGGCATGCCACACCCGATATCGTGCGACCGTGTGTGTTGCCCAAGGGCGATACGGGCATGCCACGCATGACATCATCCTATTGTGCATGTTGACATAGGGAATTGATTACATGCAACACTCGACGTAGACCGACCGTGTATTCTGTCCAAGGGAAATGATGGCATTTAACGCATGATGTCATTTGAACGTATGTGCTACCCAAGGTAAACGATAGCATTGCCATGCCCGATGTCGTGTGACCGTGTGTGCTTCCCAAGGGCCATGTGGGCATGTCACACTTGACGTCATCCGATCATGTGTGTTATCCAAGGGAGATGATAACATGCCACGCCCGATGTAATCCGACCGTGTATGTTGTCCAAGAGAAGTGATGGCAATTAACGCCCGATGTAATCCGTTCGTGTGTGCTGCCCAAGGGAGATAATAGCATTCCATAACCGATGTTGTCCGACAATGTGTGCAGTCTGAGGGCGATGATAACATGCCACACTCGACGTTGTCCGACCATGTATGCTGTTTAAGGGCGATGATGGCATGACATGCCCGACGTCATCCTACCTTGTGTATGCTGTCCCTGGGTGATGATGGCTTGCCATGCCCGACGTCGTCCGACTTTGTGTTCATTCCAAGGGCGATGATGGCATGCTTTGCCCAACGTCGCCTAATTTTTTATGTTGTCCAAGGGTAATGATTGCATGCCACACCTGACTTCGTTTGACATGTCTGTTGCCCATTAGCGATGATGGCATGCAACATACAATGTTTTTTTATGGTGTGTGCTTCCCAAGGGCCATACGGGCATGCCATGCCTTATGTGGTTCGATCTGTGTTCTTTCCAATGGCAATAATAACATGCCACACCCAACGTCGTCCGATCATGTATGCTATCCTGGGGCAATGATTGCATTTGATGTTTGACGTCATCCGACAGTGTGTGCTACCCTTGGGCGATGCTACCATGTTATGCCCGACATTGTCCGACCGTGTGTGCTGTCCAAGGGAGATGACTACATGCCACTCCCGACGTTTCTTGACCATGTGTGGTGTCAGGGAGATGTTGGCATGCCGCGGTAGATGTCGTCCGACCATGTGTGCTGCTCAATGGTAATAATGGCATCTAAAGCCCAACGTCGTCCGACCGTGTGTGCTTCCGAAGGGTGATGATGGCATGCCACACCCGACATAATATAAGGGCCATGCGGGCATGCCACGCCCTACGTGGTCTGATCGTGTGTGCTGTCTAAGGGTAATGAGAAGATGTCATGCCCAACATCGTCCGATCGTGTATGCTTTCCATTGGCGATGATTGCATGCCACGCCCGACGTCGTTTGACCGTGTGTGTTGTGCAAGGGCGATAATGGCATGCCACGCCCGACGTGTCCGACCATGTGTGCAGCCAAAGGGCAATGGGTGCATGCCACGCCCTACGTGGTCTGATCGTGTGTGCTGTCCAAGGTTGATAATAACATGCCACGCCAAACATCATCTAATCGTGTATGCTTTCCAATGGTGATGATGGCATGCCACACTCAACGTCGTCCAACCGTATATGCTTCCCAAGGGCAATGCTGGCATGTTACGCCCAATGTCATCCAACGAGGTGTGTTACACAAGCGCGATGATGGCATGCAACGCTTGACGTAATTCAAGGGCAATGTGGGCATGCCACGCCTACGTGGTTCGATCGTGCATGTAATCCAAAGGTGATTATAAGATGCCATTCCCAACGTCGTCCTATTATGTATGCTTTCCATTTGCAATGATAGCATGCCACGCCCGACATCGTCCAACCGTGTGTGCTGCACAAGGGCAAAAATGGCATGCCACGCCCGACATCTTCTGACCGTGTGTTCTATCCAAGGGCAGTGATGGGATTTACCGCCCGACTTCGTCCGACCGTGTGTGCTGTCCATGGGTGAAAATTCCATGCCACGACAAACTTTGTTCGATCGTGTATGCTTTCCAAGGGTGATGATGTCTGATACGCTCAAACTTACTTCTCAAATGAGAAGTAAAGCGGTCGTGTCAAGTAAATAACCCAACTAGTGAGGTTGGGATCGTTCACGAGGAAAATAGTCTAGACTTAACTTTAACCTAGTATTACTATCGTTTGGTCAATAACTTTCTGGAAAGTAAAAATATAAAAGGGGGGTTTGTATTACCTAATGAGTAAAAATAACTAATGTAATTGAAAGAGACAGTTGACAGCTTTTAATATTGGGTTTTAATCAATGAATTAAAGTAACTAGGGTTTACGTGTTCCCCACAGGTTCGTAACTTGATATTCTAACTATAACAATTTTTCCTAGTATCTTGCATGCAAAGTGATAAGTTATGTATTTCTAAATCCTTGGTCCGGCATCTAGAAAATCTCACTCCGCACCTTGGTCCGGCTACGTGTGTGCTTTCCTAACCCTTATCTTCACCTCATATTAAGCATCGTATTCGATATTTGACTAAGTTATCACCTCGTACCAATCAATACTAGCCTATTAGATAGTAAACACTAAATCTATGTTAATAATTCTTTTCCTATTTTCTACCTCTGGTCCGGCAAGTAGCATTAAGGCGAGTTCTAAAGTTGATCATCCGTTAAAAAGACTTCTAAGCGAAAGAATTATTAATACATGCAAGACACTATTCTAGAATTGTTATTTTAGTTAGGGTTTATCTCATTATTTGCCTATGGTTCCCACAACCCTAGTTATGGAGTTTAGTTACTCATAGCCATAAACACAATATTCAAATATGTTAAATTAGAATTCATGTACTTACTTCAATGAGAAAGAATAAAGTCCGAAAATATGCTTGATTAATCACCAAAAGTTACTTGTAAGAATCTCCAACAATCAAACACTCAAAACACAAAGTCTAATAATCACAAAGTCTAACTATATGGAATTTGATAATCAAAGAGTCTAACCTCAAAAACGAGGTTTTTCGAACTATTTATAAAAAATAAAAACCTAATTAAACAAGGATTCTAATTTCTGGAAATCTGCCAAAACGCGGCTGGGTCGACGGACCGTCGTGGGTTCCGTCGTCCCATACTTGTCCAATTTCTTCTGCTGCTTTGTTCGATCCCCTCGACGGCAAGTGTGACGGACCGTCATAGGCACGACGGTCCGTCGAGGGTCTTCGTTTCAAAATACTTCAACTCTTGGAATCTGGGTACTGGGATCACTTCTCTGATCTTCACGACGGACCTGCAGGACGGACCGTCATGGCCATGACGGACCGTCACAAGCTTCGTAATCCCACACTTGGTCAGAATTCCCCGTCTTCCTTCAGCAGCTTCTCTACGCTGCCACCTACGGACCGTCACAAGCACGACGGACCGTCATAAGCTCCGTAGGTGGTCTCTTCTGCAATTTTCGCTCAAAATCTCCGCATTCAGCTTTGGACAGATTTCCTGCAAAACAAAGAGAAACTTATATCAAAATTAGCACAAAAAGGCTTTTGGACACACTAAACTTAAGGAAAAAGCATTAATTATACCGTGAAACCACGGTATATCAACACCCTCAACTTAAATTCGTTGTTTGTCCTCAAGCGACGCACTATGACTCACTACACAATCTTTGTACAATAGTATTCATGTTTATCCTTTGCAATCATTGGCTATCAATCCCGATTAATCCCATCAAATCTATGCATGCTATCACTATTAGGCTTGAATTTTGGGGATTCAAACATGACACAGACTCACCATGCACCAACACCTATCCTCTTCAATTCTCACCGAGGTGCTAACAATTCCGGTATTGCAACTAGTGTCCTCACTTTAGAACAAAATCCTCATTTTTCACACAATGATTTCAGTTTGAGTATAAGGATTACTTTCAACACTCTCTCACAGAACAAAGTCACACTCATTCATACCTATTGCCATAAGCTTGCCCTTATTTTCACTGCCTTAAGTTCGCTATACAACCCTTAGGATCACGATAGGACTTTTTTAGCTTGTAACGTAGGCTCAGAGTCAGGTAAGGTATATTTAGGTATACTTTAGTGACTTTTGCCCTCCTTGACATATCGGCTAAACCCTCCACCCTATATCACTTTATCTCGCCCAGTTTCTCCTATTCTTTCACCTTGCTGTTTCCCTTCTTTCTTCATTTGCGTAAGTGACTCTTTTCTTTTTGTTTGTAATTCTTGAATTTTTTATTTTTTTTTTATTTTTTTTTCAACGAGTTCTTGAGTCACTTTACTTTGTTCTTTCTCTCTTTGTTCTTTCAACCCCACTTTCCAGAGCATTCCTGAAACAGCCACCCTCAACTCATGGCTTTGCCATGAGTCAAGGTACACAATACCCAAAATCGGGTCAGGGCCATAACGAAGGTTGTTTATACATTAGCCACCCTCAACTTATGCTTTTGGCATAAGCTGAGGTGCACATGTCCAAGGAGGGACCAGGGCCAACATATTGTTCCCAGAAAAGATCAGTTGGGGTGAAAAAGAAAGGTCTAATTTTAAGCTCAAATTATTTGGATCAAAGAAGGATAACTTCATTGGTTTCTTTATTTAGGCTAGAAATGGGCTATATTGAATAAGGGCCTATGATCATTTCCTAATTGTTTGTTACAGCTTACTTTTAGCAGGACTAACCAGGCAAGTTCTAGCTCAGTACCAATAGTGGACTATTCAACTTTCCTCACACTCACTTGACATCTCATCACTATACCAGATTATTAGACACCTATTTTGACTTGAAGATTTAGGGTAATGCAATGGTGTAACTCTATTTCATGTTTAGAGCCACACAATTATCAGTTATTACGCCTAGTCATGCAACATTTTCCAGTTTTATCGGGATATCATATTAGCCATCATGCTTCAGAGTTAAACTTATGTACAAAATATATAACGTGCCGGTTCAACAGAAAAATAATCAGTCTTTTGGGGAAAAAGAACACAGGCAAGAAAACCCCAAAAGAGGATAGTGAGTTGGGCTACTCAGACATCACCCTAACACTCACTTTCCATTTACCCCACCCCCAACAAAAAGCATGCAATTGTCCCCAATGCATAAAAAAAATCTAAAGATTAGAGGGGTAGGTGAAGCAAACATGTGGCGCATAGCGCCGTCGATCAGCAAGCTGGTGGGTCCGGTTTCCCGGAACCCACAGCCTCTACAATCTGGACACCCTCAGTGGTGTCCTTAGCAATCTGGACACCCTCAGTGGTGTCCTCAGCAACAACCGCACCCTCAGTGCCTCCTGCGGTCTCTACAGTATGGGAGCTAGACGCCCCAGCCGCTATCTGCGATGCTCGGATCCGTTGTGCCTCCGCCTCAGCAAGTGAGGCTCTCCGTCAGCCTCCTCCATCTCTCGGCGCTCCTTCTTCCTTGCTCGCGCTTCATCCTCTCCTCGATCCCTACGCCTCTTGCACTCTCTGGAGGGGGGATGGGAATTTCAGAAAAAGTAAACAGGCCGCCACACTGTGTCCTCAGCAGCTTGGCAGAAGGGGCCTCAGAATCCGGCACCTCGACCGCTAGTATCGTGCGATGTCGGCACGAAGACTGTCGACTGCAGTCTGAAGAGTCGACACATCTACCGGAGGGCTGGTCGAGCTAACACTCGCAACTCGAAGGCGTCGATGCGCTTTTAACCTCAGCAATCTTCCGCTGCATCATCCTCTCTGTACGTGCTTCCGACTCCGTAATAGACTTCTGCATCCACGGCTGGATATGATGCAGAAGAGTGGCCATTTGCGCCTCCATTTTTGGACCCTAGCAAGCGGGGCAGTAACGGTAGAGGGGCTGTGTGGAGGAGCTCGGGGCTGTGCTACTACCCGGGATAGACTCGACCGGGGTAGTGTCAGTAGATGCCTGTGTAGATGTGGGCCTGGGCCAACCGTATCCACAAGATCATCAGCAGAGGTGGCAGCTCTGGACGTGGCCCTCTGCGTGGTGCCAACTCATTGGCCTCGTCTCTGATGAGGCCGACATCAACGGCCCTGCGGGTTCTCAACTGATCTATGTGCCACACGGGCACAGCTGCAGACCTGCAAAGGGCAAAGATCATGCACGGAAAGGGGTAGGTGGTTGTGACCTTGAATGCCCTCTCGTGCATGACTGCCTGGAGAAGCCATGCATAGTCCCCTCAAGCCGGCTATCATCGCCGCCATCAGCACTGCTCGATCCCAGGTGACTATGTTATCTGCAGCTGTGGGGGAAAGGCAGTTACGCACGAGCAGCCACAAGAACTTGGCGACGAACGTGAGGTTGGCCTTCTTGATGGCCCCCTTCGGCTCAGTGACCCAGTCGGCACCCTCTCCGTCGACTGATAGGTGCAGGGCCATCCACCTCTTGGTGGTCTCTCTCAGTGTCCGCTCGCGCATGAAGTGTCCATCCTTGACTATCTGCCAGCGATAGTCAAACTCGGCAGTGGTGGGGGTCCGAGTAGCAGCTGCACTCTCGCCGTATAGGAACCGGCGGATGGCGGGCAGGGAAATGTCGACCTGCACGCCCCGGACTAGAACCTGCTCCAATGGGGCCTGTTTCGCGGGAGCAGCCCGCCTGTCGATCTGTGATCGGAGAGTCGCTACGTAGGACGCGTAGAACTCTCGGACCATCTCCTCACTATATCGTCCCAACGGACGGGCTGTCCACTCTAGGCGATGCCTGGTGAATATGTTGTGGATCTCCGGCATCGAGGGGAGACTCCCTGTAAGTACCCGCCGCTCCAGGGTGAGTGTTCGAGACATTACTCCTTTATCGGTCAAGAACTTCGCGTCGGAGTAAACCTGAAACTGGCCTTCAATGCACCACCTGTTTGGCTGGTCAGAGGCTGGGGTGGGGACCGGGGCTGGTGCGCCGGATGTGGAGTCTGAACTGTCAGCTTCATCAGACGAGGCCGACGCTGCAGCAGTGGCGGGTGCGGGAACCTCAGCAGATTCTGAAGCTTCCTCAGACCAGGATACTCCTAAGGAGCCAACGCTCCTTCCTCGTTTGTGGCCGACCCAGAGGGTGTACCAGTCAGTGTGCACTCCTCATCAGACTGGGGCGTGAAGTACTACGCCGGACGCCACCGTCTTCTTGGGTGTGGCTCGGGACCGTGCAGCACGGGAAGGTGCGGAGTGCCTGGGGGCACAATATCAGGGTCCCTCTCATCATCAGACCTGATGATCAAGCGTGCATACGGGGCACAGACTTGGATCGCCCGCGTGCGTAAGCTCGGTCTTGCTTGGGTGCCATAGTCGATAGTACCTGAAAAGGATCACTATTAGTACGAGTAATGTCAAACAAGACAAGCAAGCCCCATACAACATAAAACATTTAAAATAGTGTGTTAGTGATAGTGAAACTGTATCGCACGACGGGACAGATGACGGCTCGTCGTGGATACGACGGACCGTCATGAGGTCCGTCGTGTTGTACTTGGTTGATGTACATAAAGAACCCTAAAAGAGGGGTCTTCTGACCATCATGACGGTCACGCAGGACGGACCGTCGAGGAGACAGCCCGTCGTCAAGTGTCTGTCGTAGGACACTTAGAATGTTGGGAGACCCTCAGCAAGGGGTCTCTGACCGTCATGACGGTCGTGCAGGACGGACCGTTGTGGGTGGGACGGTCCGTCGTAGAGTCCGTCGTAGGACACTTAGAAAAGTTTTAGAGACCCTTAGAAACAGGTCTCTGACAACCATGACGTCGTGCAGGACGGACCGTCGTTGGTGTGGACGGTCCGTCGTAGAGTCCGTCGTAGAACACTTAGAAAAGTTTTAGCGACCCTTAGAAACAGGGTCTCTGACAACCATGACGGTCGTGCAGGACGGACCGTCGTGTGTGGGACGGTCCGTCGCAAGAGTCCGTCGTAGGACACTTAGAAAAGTTTTAGAGACCCTTAGAAACAGGGTCTCTGACACACCATGACGTCGTGCAGGACGACCGTCGTGGGTGGAACGGTCCGTCGTAATAGTCCGTCGTAGGACACTAAAAAGTTTTAGAGACCCTTAGAAACAGGGTCTCTGACAACCATGACGGTCGTGCAGGACGGACCGTCGTGAGTGGGACGGTCCGTCGTAAGAGTCCGTCGTAGGACACTTGGAAAATTTTTAGAGACCCTTAGAAACGGGTCCTGACAGACCACGACGGTCGTGCAGGACGGACCGTCGTGAAGACAACGGTCCGTCACAGGCGTAGTTGGGCAGGGGTGCTAGGTCTTTGCAACGGACCCTACGACGGTCCGTCGTGTGTGCGACGGGCCGTCATCGGGGTCTCGTTCTGAGTACCATGTTAGAACTGGGGGTACCCTACGCATCCCCGATGAACCCACATGGTCTTGTATTGTTGTGGACCTATATGTGTCTATCCCAACGACCTAAGAAACTACCAATGCAAATCACCTATGCCTAGGGTTATCAACATGGCAATACAAACATTTTGAACCTAGGTTTAGATATAAGCATATAAAATAAACAGTATACGATTAAGAACTAGCTAATACTAACTACAAAACCAAAATGCAAGATAAATAAGTATAAATTTAGAGACACATACCTTGGAAATGTAGAAAAAACAACTGGAGAATGATTCAGTTAGCAAGGTAGACACCTCACAGCAGCAGCACCGAAAGTGGATGATAGTTAAGTTTAGGAGGATTTTGGGGTCAATGATCAGTGGGGGGAAGTTGAAAAGGAGAGGGGAGATGAGAGGAATGAGGAAATAATGGGGGAATATGGAGGGGCGGGAGTATAAACGGTCAGATTTTGAAAAGGGTCCGTCCGGGTCGGGTCGGGTTAATTTCATTAATCGCGCGACGGTTCCCCGATGACGGTCCGTCGCGCATGCGACGCCCCGTCGTAGTTGCTGTCGTGTGTGCCCTAATTTCAAAAAAATGACAGAAATATGTACCTGGTGTGACGGTGCATACGACGGTCCGTTTCAGTCGAGACGGTCCGTCGTTGTATCCATCAGTGGCTACTGCGGAGTAGTTTTCTGCAGAATTTCCTGGTGATGTGCCTGCAAATTTAAAACCCATTTATAGAAAAATGCTACATTATTAAAAGACGATAAGTATTGGGTTGCCTCCAAACAAGCGCCAGATTTAACGTCGCGGCACGACTGGGGCCACTTGATTACTCAGACTTCATCAAGATGGTATGCCTCGATCACTTCATTCGCCGATTCAGCATGCCGTAGATAGATTTTTATGCGCTGTCCATTCACCTTGAACCGCACACCCTCCTTAGTTTCCAACTCAACTGCTCTAGAGGGAATAGTTGGGTAACCGTGTAAGGACCAGTCCATTTGGACTTGAGTTTGCCTGGAAACAAGCGCAATCTGGAATTGAATAGAAGCACTAAATCCCCGACCATAAACTCTCGTTTTTCAATTTTGTTGTCATGATACTTCTTCATCTTTTCTTTATATAGGGCTGAGCTTTCATAGGCTTTCAGGAAAAATTCATCAAGTTCATTCAACCCATTTAACCGTTGCTCTGCAGCTTCGCTCCAATCCAATTTTAACTTCTTCATAGCCCACATGGCTTTATGCTCTAACTCAACCGGAAGATGACAAGCTTTCCCATATACAAGTTGGTATGGAGACATACCTATGGGAGTATTATAAGCTGTCTGGTAGGCCCAAAGAGCATCATCAAGCCTCCTTGACCAATCTGTTCGACTAGCATTCACTGTTTTGGACAAAATCTGTTTGATCTCCCGATTCGATACCTCAACTTGCCCACTAGTTTGAGGGTGGTAAGGCGTGGCCACATTATGGCGAACACCGTATTTCTCCAATAACCCCTTGAACAATCTGTTGCAGAAGTGGGAACCCCCATCACTAATAATGGCCCTTGGAGTGCCAAAACGGGAGAATATATTCTTTTTCAAGAATGCAGTGACACTCTTCCCTTCATTGTTTGCGAGAGCTATGGCTTCGACCCATTTAGATACATAATCAACTGCTACAAGAATGTACTTCATCCCATGAGAACTCACGAAAGGGCCCATAAAGTCAATACCCCACACATCAAATAACTCAATCACAAGAATGGGGTTCAGAGGGAGCTCTTGCTTTCTTGAAATACCACCATCTCGTTGACATTTGTCACATGATTTAGCAAACCCATGAGCATCTTACTTCTCAAATGAGAAGTAAAGCGGTCGTGTCAAGTAAATAACCCAACTAGTGAGGTTGGGATCGTTCCCACGAGGAAAATAGTCTAGACTTAACTTTAACCTAGTATTACTATCGTTTGGTCAATAGTAACCACATTGCAATATCTTGTGAGCGGTTCGGATACCACTGTGATGTCCGCCGACAGGTGAAGAATGGCATGCCTCCAATACACTCAACATTTCACATTCTGGCACACAACGCCGAATAAGCCCGTCGGCACAACTCCTATACAAGTATGGTTCATCCCAAAAGAACTTCTTCACATCGTACATGAACTTTTTCCTTTGATGAAAGGACAAGTCTGATGGAACAATATCACTAGCCAGATAGTTCGCAAAATCTGCGAACCATGGAATCAAGTCTTGTGAAGCAGCCAATACATGTTCATCGGGGAAAGTATCATCAATGTCAGTCTTATCCCCTAACTCTCTCATAGCTTCATCCTCTAGACGGGACAAATGATCAGCAACTTGATTTTCAGTCCCTTTTCTATCCAGCACTTCAAAGTCAAATTCTTGCAGCAATAATACCCAACAAATCAGCCTTGGTTTCGCATCCTTTTTCTCCATCAAATATCTCAGTGCTGAATGGTCAGTATGCACTATGACTCTAGTACCTAGCAAATAGGAGCGAAATTTATCAAAAGCAAAGACTACTGCGAGGAGTTCTTGCTCAGTCACTGTGTAGTTCTTCTGGGCTTCATTTAAGGCTTTACTAGCATAGTAAATGGGGTGAAGGATTTTGTTTCTTCTCTGTCCCAATACTACACGAAGAGCCACCCCACTAGCATCGCACATTACCTCAAATGGACTGTTCCAATCCGGAGAAATAATGATAGGTGCAGACACTAACTTCTCTTTTAACTCACTGAATGCTTTAAGACAGGACTCATCAAAACAAAATTTACATTCTTTCTCCAGTAATTTGCACAATGGGTGTGCGATCTTTGAAAAGTCTTTGATGAATCTCCGATAAAAACCTGCATGCCCAAGAAAGCTTCTCACACCTTTCACAGAGATTGGCGGGGGAAGTCTCTCTATTACCTCAACTTTAGCTCGATCAACCTCTATGCCCTTTTCTGAAATGCGATGACCCAACACAATACCCTCTTTCACCATGAAATGACACTTTTCCCAGTTTAGTACTAAATTGCAGTCTTCACATCTCTTAAGGACCTCAGATAAATTGGACAAACATCGCTCGAATGAATCACCAACCACAGAAAAATCATCCATAAAAACTTCTATAGTATCCTCCACCATGTCAGAAAATATTGACATCATACATCTCTGAAAGGTTGCGGGTGCATTGCACAACCCAAACGGCATTCTTCTGAACGCAAAGGTCCCATATGGACAAGTGAAAGTGGTTTTCTCTTGATCTTCTGGTGCAATAGAAATCTAATTATACCCCGAATACCCATCAAGAAAACAATACCACCCTTTTCCGGCAAGTATATCCAACATCTGATCCATGAAGGGCATAGGGAAATGGTCTTTTTCAGTCCATGAGTTCAGTTTACGGTAATCCATACACACCCTCCATCCAGTAACTGGTCTCATTGGAACAAGTTCATTCTTTTTGTTGGGGACCACAGTCATTCCCCCTTTCTTAGGTACACACTGAACCGGGCATACCCAACTACTATCAGCGATTGGATATATGACTCCGGCATCCAACCACTTGATGATTTCCTTCTTCACAACCTCTTGCATAGGAGGGTTCAAGCGTCTCTGGTGCTCAACACTCGGCTTATGATCAGGCATGAGTTGGCTTTTATGAGAGCAAATACCGGGGGGGATCCCAATAATGTCCGCAATAGTCCACCCAATAGCTCTTTTGAACCTTTTTAGTACCGTCACCAAACTCTGAACCTGTTGTGCATCCAAGTCTGACGCAATGATTACCGGCAAAGTGTCACCCTTTCCTAAGAATTCATACCTGAGATGAGGTGGGAGAGCTTTTAGTTCTAATTTTGGAGCTTCCTCTATAGATGGTTTCGCGGGTGGGGACTCGCGATTCTTCATATCAAGCTCAAATTTCTTTGGTTTAAACCGAACATCACCTCGGTCAAGAGCAGCGACTAATGACTCATACTCTTCAATGCAATCGCTATCAAAGTTCATTATCACTGCAGCTAATGCTTCGACACCTAGACGTTCTTCTATTTGTGTCTCAAATGTCTCACCCATGTTGTAGGATATCGCAGATGCCGATTGGAGCTCACCACTCTGCTTCATGGACCTACAAATTTTAAAGGTTACTTCCTCATTGTTCAACCGAAATTTCATCTGCCCTTTTTCCATGTCTACTAAGGCTCTTCCCGTAGCAAGGAATGGCCTCCCAAGAATAATGGGCACTTCAAAATCGACTTCGCAATCAAGAATAACAAAATCTGCTGGAAATATGAACGACTCCACTTTTACTAACACATCGTGGAGTATCCCTATAGGCCGTTTTACTGTTCGATCGGCCATCAGTAGCCGCATCGCAGTGGGTTTACCCAACTTCTTGTAAATTGAGAGGGGCATGAGATTTATGCTTGCCCCCAGATCACATAATGCTTTCGCAAAATGTAATAGCCCGATTGTACAAGGAATGGTGAACGCACCCAGATCTTCTTTCTTTTGGACCAGAGATCTTGTAGCAATAGCACTACAATGCTGCATTCTATCATCATCCTCAAAAGTAACCGATCTTTTCTTTGTGACCAGATCTTTCATAAACTTGGCGTAACCGGGCATTTGTTCTAAAGATTCTACCAAAGGGACATTGATAGAGAGTTGATTCAACATTGTTATAAAACGCCGGTATTTACCATCCTCGGTCTTTTTCACTAATCTCTGAGGAAATGGGGGTGGTGGCCTAGGCATAGGAGTTACCTTTTTAGGCACTTCAGCATCTTTTGCAGTGTTATCCTCTAATTCAGCATCAACTTCTACCACTTTATCAGATTCTGTTGTCACCTTTTTCTCATCAGATGGCATAGGTGGATCAATGGTTTGCTTGCCACC
>JAKWJD010000848.1:0-13335 GCA_027705065.1 Solanum peruvianum | reverse complement strand
AATTAACGAGCTTCTTAATTTTAGATGAATGGAAACAATAGATTCTTTAAAGTTTAAAATGTTTTTAAACTATTATAAGATAATCTTACCCTTTTTATATACATGTATGTATAATTTTTAGATATAATACACATGTTTCACATAATTATGTATAATTAGTATATTTTATGATTATTCATAAATCGTCTTAAAAGGATATTATTTTTGTTTAAATATTTTACTAAATTAGTCTACACTTTTGGGTTAGTTGTTTTCATAGTTAAATCGGTTATTTTTTGTTTCGTTAAAAATAAGAAGTTTGTTAATTATCTTATATTAATTTACCTTATTTATTATGTCGGCCGAATTCACCAAGTAAATTTCATTCGGTTTATTTGCTAAGTTTTAAGACCAAATTTGGGCTTGTTTCCAGTAGCCCAATCTACTGTCAGCAGAAACCCACCAACAATTAATACATTGTTCCAGCTCACTTGTTTTTATTAAATCATCCAGACCAAAATATTCCCATTTAAATCCCCCCCCCTGCAATGACCCAATTTTTATAATCAGAGGCTCCAGTTTATTCACTCCTTTCCTCATTCCCAACCCCACCAGCCGACTCCAAATTTGCGACCCAATCCAATCCCTTATGCTTTGATCCGACCCGACCCATTCTTTACTCAGCAATTAAACCCAGAAGGAACAACAATTTTTACCATATATTCCCAAAGAAATACAATGTGATACACTAAAAATTCACGATGTGAACAGCGATCAAACGAGGGGCATGTGTCAACCACATCCTAGCATTTGGACGTGCCTCATGCGAGGACGAGTTCATGGAAGGGGGAACCAACGCTCACAAGATAATAAACGGTGTCAATGGTACAGCTTCACGTGTCTTACTCCTCTGCAAAAGCAGCTCGAGCAGCCTTCGCCTGCAAGCTGCCTGAACTGTCCTTGCTTCGTGATTTATGTCTTTTGCACGCCAGGATGGATGCCACGTCGACAACATTGAAAGGGAAGTTGAATCCAAGCCATCCATTTTTATTTTCCTCGTGTGAAGTGAGGTTAAAATTCAGAAAAAATTTGCTCTTCCTCTAAGAGTGAAAGGTTTATGAAGTTTGAATTTAAAAAAAATTGGGTTTTGTCCTACGGACTTTCATCCATTCCCCCCCCCCCCCCGCCCAAAAAATCAACCCTAATTTTTCTCTATATAAGCATCTCTGCTGCTAGTCTAGAGGGGTGATTTTTTTAAAAATGGTAAATTTGTGGGAGAGAAATTCTATTTTCTTTTCGTCGAAATCTTTGAGTGGAAAATATACAGAGATTTATAGAGAGTTTGAATTCAGGGTTGGTTCTTTCATTATAAGTTTTTTTTTCTTGTAGAGAAACTCAAGTAAAGATAGACAAAAAATACAAAACATAAATACAATCTAAGTTCTATTTGATTAGGGATCTTTGATTGAAATTTTTGATCATTGTTCGTAGTCAGATCTAAAGTGGTGGAAATTGTTGCTCTCAAGCTCGTTTCATCCAAGTTACGCTTCCCGGAAAAGGTAACTTCCTTTGGAATTCGCTCGTCTTATCTGTCTTTAGTTTGCACTTTGAAATCTACTATAACGTTCTTGTTTATTTCTCTCTCACATGTCTCTTTCATCCTTTGGTTTATTTTTGTTGTTTGATTTAAGTTTATATGTTTTGTGTTGCTAGACCATTAGATTATGTCTTTGCATTAATATATGCCTAAAAGTATTTTGGATAAGAGGTTACCTCTTTTTTGATTGGTGTGTTTTCGAAGTTTGCTCTCTAGCTGATTTTCACTCTCGTTTGGTCGCTGCTTATTAGGTTGATTAAAATATCATGTTTTTATTAGTTTTATTAACATGCCTACCTTTTCTGCATTTCAAGTCTAGTGGTTAATACACTTTAGTTCTCTTTGCAAGTTCAAAGTTTTCTTTAACTTGGTCGAGTTTGTTTACATACCATCAGTGTGTCATCCATTTCATTGCTACTTCTAGATGGATTTTTTAGCTGTTGAAATTAGTTATTCATTTATTAGGTTAAAATTGTGTGCCTTGTTGCATTAACTTTTATTTATGTCAAAGATAAGTAAACTTTTTTTGTTCTATTGGGTTTGGCATTCAGCTTTCTCCTTTAATAAGGTACAGATCAAATATGGTTTCTATCTTGTTGTTTCTTTCAAATGACTAAGTTTTTTTTTATTTTAGCGTAAGTTTGATTCCTCTAATGAGAAATTATTCTGTTACATAAGGGTTCAAGTCTTTTAATATGTAATACCCTCTCGTTGAAAATTTGTGCATTTTCTCGTTGACAATTACCATTGAGGGACAAAAATATTTGGTATATCTTGGTGGATATTTGAATGTAAAGCCAGTGGTCCTTTGTTATCTTTCTCGCTACTGCAGAATCTTAGAGGTTTATTTGATGAGTTTGTCATGGTTGATCGTTTTGGCATGTGTCAATCACGTTTCTACTTCATTCATTTTCTCTATCTATTTATCTTTATGTGAATTTTGAAAGATGATATGCTCACTATTTTTCCCTCGAATAATTTAACTTGTCTAGAGAATTTGGCCATTAATGTTGTTAGTCACTATCTCCAAGAGGATTTGTTTAATTTATTCCTTTTCTGACTTGATTTGGTGATCTTTACTAATATGTTGTGGTAGCATGGGTTTGCCGATTCAAAATTTATACTTGTAAAGAGACTATTTTGATGTGGCTATAGATTCATGTGGGTTATGTTAAATTACATAAATTCATTGTATATCGTTCAGATAACAAATCTTGGGATAGCTGAATTTGATGTTACCAGTAGTATGTTTTGTTGCGCCATTACTTCGTAGAATCATTTCTTTATTTTTTTTAGTGGAACTCCCTTAAACCTTACAATGCTCTTTTCTTTTGCATGTAAAATTTGTTCGAGTTCACTACGTACTCCTTCTCTCCTTTGCATTGTGGGCGAGCAATAAAGGCTCAAAACTCTTTCAGTGAGTCAAGCTCAAAAGTTTGCGTACATGTTTTGAAGTTGAAGAATTCAAAGCAAATTGGCCGGAGTTGAAAAGATTGGGTCTAAGGCCCAAATTTATTTTCTGAAATTTTGTATTTTGTTGTTTGGGTCTAAATCATTATTTTTTACCGCTTATTATTTTGCTAGAATTTTAGGACATGTACAATGGGCTAAGACCCCAGAACAAAAAGGGGTCCAAATATCGGTCCAGGCGGTTAAAAACCGGATTTGGATCCAACTGTCCTCTCTCTTACCTTATCATACATATTTGTTGATTGTCGTTAATTTTAAGGTTTTACCAAAAATCAAATACACACAAGACGCCATTTGTTTTAAAAATTTAATCAAATCAAGTAAATAACTTAAATAATTTTTTATAATTGAAATTCACTTAGATAGTAAAATTTATTCTTCATTTTCAAACAACTCTAAATAATTTTTTACCTCAAAACTGAAGTTAGACATTTTGGCCAAACGAAGTTAGTTGTTGGATAATCGCGAGCTAGCAAATATTTTAGGTGTCTTAAAAACCTTCCTAAAATATAAATGTGTTCAAATCGATTTTCTATTTAAGTCTTTTGAAAACTATGTTTTTCTTGGTTTTTTTCTCAAAAATAAGTGGTAACTCTAAACAAGTAAAAACTTTCAAAATATTTATTTTTCGAATATAAAACAATATGTATATGATGATCTTACATGTCGATGACACTATATGATGTTGGTTTCACTTATGAAAATGTGTTTGGTCTCTATTGCTAAAGTATGATGTTATGTACACTTAATCAAATGCTATGTGAAGTAGGACATTGGTAATGTTTCTTGTTGGGTTTACTTGATTGAGTAAGGTTATGTGACATTGCTTAGTCATTGAAACTAGTGGACTTAATGAGGGTTCATGAGTAATGGTCTTATTTTGGTTATGATGTTATGAACTCTTATACATGTCTTTGATATTATAACTTTATGATAGAGTTTTCTTGATTATGTGATCAATTATGTTAATATGCATGTTGGTTTGACCGGACTTAGTATTTTTGGTATTGTGGTGTACATGGTCTTGACTTAATGAATGTGTCTTATTGATTGGTATGGTTTCTTGAGTGCGCATAAGACTTTTCAAAGTAAATTTCATACTCTAATGAAATGTCCCTCTTTAATATAATTTTATGTTGTGTGTGCATATGGTCTCATACTTAGTACAAGTGACGTGCTAACCCTATTTTCTCCTCCTCCCCCCCCCCCCAATATTTTAGGTTTCGGTCGTTGAAGGTTTGTGACAATATTGAAGGAAGGCTTGGAATTATCACTCTCCAAGTTGGGTAGGTCATCACTACTTCGAGGACAATGCCATTTTCTAGCTTTGGATATTGATTAGTCTTAAAGAAAATATGTTCATTTCCTTTCATTTGAGTACTAAAGATTGTTATCCTATATGTGGCTTTTATTGTATTGATGTATGGTTATGAATATATATTACGTGTATGCGAGAGGTCTATGTAAACCTCATGATAGATATAAGAAATGTTTTAAATTTTTCCGTGTCTTTTTTAACCTATGAATGTAATGATATAAGCTAAGAGACGAGTCTCAGTCCTCGATGAGGACGATCAAGCCAGTTATGTTTAGGGGGTGCTCCCCGAATGTGACAAACTTGGTATTAGAGCATGAGGTTTAATATCTATAGAGTCGATGTCTCACTTAACCCCGTCTAAGTAGATTCTTACTCATAATTGTGAAGTGCTCCAAAATTATGAATAGGAAACTATATGATGCTTAGGAAATTCTCCTTTCTTGGAAATCCAATATCGTGTCTCGAGAGTCTTGACTCTATATGCCCTTAGAATCTATTCCTTTTATTTTGATTACATGCAATAAATACTAGAAGAACAACCGCTCAAAGACTTGATGAAGAGATTGCCAATGTGGAAGTTCCTCTTGGGGAAATCAAGTCCCTCCTCTTGATGAAGTTGCTAATAATGAAAAATCTCCGCTCAATCCTCCACTTTTGACGGATGGGGACATAAGGGCGCCCTTTCTCCAAATCGCCCAAGCCATCACTACTCAAGCACAAGCCCTCACTACTCATTCTCAAGCCATGACGGCCAAAGATAATCGAGAGGTTGTACCCCGAGGAAACCAACATTTTGGCACCATAACTGATATACCATGGTTTCACGGTATAATTAATGCTTTTTCCTAAGTTTAGTGTGTCCAAATGCCTTTTTGTGCTAATTTTGATATAAGTTTCTCTTTGTTTTGCAGGAAATCTGTCTAAAGCTGAATGCGGAGATTTTGAGCGAAAAATGCAGAAGAGACCACCTACGGAGTTATGACGGTCCGTCGTGCTTGCGACGGTCCGTAGGTGGCAGCGTAGAGAAGCTGCTGAAGGAAGATGGGGAATTCTGACCAAGTGTGGGATTACGAAGCTTGTGACGGTCCGTCATGGCCATGACGGTCCGTCCTGCAGGTCCGTCGTGAAGATCAGAGAAGTGATCCCAGTACGCAGATTCCAGGAGTTGAAGTATTTTGAAACGAGGACCCTCGACGGACAGTCGTGCCTATGACGGTCCGTCACACTTGCCGTCGAGGGGAATGAAGAAAGCAGCAGAAGAAATTGGACAAGTATGGGACGACGGAGACCATGACGGTCCGTCGTGACCACGACAGTCCGTCGCGAGGTCCGTCGACCCAGCCGTGTTTTGGCAGATTTCTAGAAATTAGAATCCTTATCAAATTAGGTTTTTATTTTTTTATAAATAGTTCGAAAAACCTCGTTTTTGGGGTTAGACTCTTTGATTATCAAATTCCATATAGTTAGACCTTGTGATTAGAAAACTTTGTGTTTTTGAGTGTGTGATTATTGGAGATTGATACAAGTGATTTTTGGTGATTAATCAAGTATATTTTCGGACTTTATTCTTTCTCATTGAAGTAAGTACATGAATTCTAATTTAACATATTTGAATATTGTGTTTATGGCTATGAGTAACTAAACTCCATAACTAGGGTTGTGGGAACCATAGGCAAATAATGAGATAAACCCTAACTAAAATAACAATTCTAGAATAGTGTCTTGCATGTATTAATAATTCTTTCGCTTAAAAGTCTTTTTAACGGATGATCAACGTTAGAACTCGCCTTAATGCTACTTGCCGGACCAAGGAGGTAGATAATAGGAAAAGAATTATTAAATAGATTTAGTGTATACTATCTAATAGGCTAGTATTGATTGGTACGAGGTAATAACTTAGTCAAATATCGAATATGATGCTTAATATGAGGTAAAGATAAGGGTTAGGAAAGCAACACACGTAGCCGGACCAAGGTTGCGGAGTGAGATTTTCTAGATGCCGGACCAAGGATTTAGAATACATAACTTATCACTTTATATGCAAGATACTAAGAAAGAATTGTTATAGTTAGAATTATCAAATTACGAACTGTGGGGAACACGTAAACCCTAGTTACTTTAATTCATTGATTAAAACCCAATATTAAAAGCTGTCAACTGTCTCTTTCAATTACATTAGTATTTTTTCTCATTAGGTAATATAAACCCCTTTTTATATTTTTACTTTCCAAGAAAGTTATTGACCAAACGATAGTAATACTAGGTTAAAGTTAAGTCTAGACTATTTTCCTCGTGGGAACGATCCCAACCTCACTAGTTGGGTTATTTACTTGACACGACCGCTTTACTTCTCATTTGAGAGTAAGTTTGAGCGTATCAAAGTTTTGGCGCCGTTGCCGGGGACCCGTCGCGCGTTTAATGAAATTAACCCGACCCGACCCGGACTGACCCTTTTCAAAATCTGACCGTTTATACTCCCGCCCCTCCATATTTCCCCCATTATTTCCTCATTCCTCTCATCTCCCCTCTCTTTCAAACTCCCCCACTGATCATTGCCCCCAAAATCCTCCTAAATCTTATACTTATCATCCACTAGTCGGTTTGTGCTGCTGCTGTAAGGTGTCTACCTTGCTAACTGAATCACTCCCACTTGTGTTTCTCCATTTCCAAGGTATGTGTCTCTAAAATTGTACTCATTCCTCTTGTATTTTCTTTTATTAGTTAGTATTAGATTCGTTCTTAGTCGTATCTTGTTCCCTTGATATGATTATGTCTAGACCTAGGCCTCTAAATGTTTGAATTGCCATGTTAAAACCCTAGACATAGGTGATTCACATTTATTGTTTCCTAGGTAGTTGGGATAGACACATATAGGTCCACAAGACTACAACACCATGTGGGTTCATTGGGGTTGCTTAGAGGGTACCTATAGTTCTGTCTCTGATAGTCAGAACGAGACCCGATGACGGTCCGTCGTGTATACGACGGACCGTCGTAGGGTCCGTCGCATAAGCCCTAGCACCTCCCCAACGACGCCTGTGACGGACCGTTGTCTTCACGACGGTCCGTCCTGCACGACCGTCGTGGTGGCAGAGGACCTCTCTGAAAAGGGTCTCCAAAATTTTTCCAAGTGTCCAACGACAGACACTCACGACGGACCGTCACACCCACGACGGTCCGTCATGCACAACCGTCATGGTTGTCAGAGACCCTGTTTCTAAGGGTCTCCAAAATTTTTCCAAGTGTCCAACGACGGACACTCACGACGGACCGTCACACACACCACGACGGTCTGTCCTGCACAACCGTCATGGTTGTCAGAGACCCTGTTTCTAAGGGTCTCCAAAATTTTTCCAAGTGTCCAACGACGGACACTCACGACGTACCGTCACACGGTCCACCCACGCGGTCCGTCCTGCACAACCGTCATGGTTGTCAGAGACCCTGTTTCTAAGGGTCTCCAAAAATTTTCCAAGTGTCCAACGTAGGACACTCACGACGGACCGTCACACCCACGACGGTCCGTCCTGCACACCGTCATGGTTGTCAGAGACCCTATTTGGTAAGGGTCTCTAAAACTTTTCAAGTGTCCTACGACGGACTCTTACGACGGACCATCCCACCCACGACGGTCCGTCCTGCACAACCGTCATGACGGTCAGAGACCCTCTTTCAGGGTTCTTTCTATGTACTTTGACCAAGTACAACACGACGGACCTCATGACGGTCCGTCGTATCCACGACGAGCCGTCATCTGTCCCGTCGTGTGATACAGTTTCACTATCACTCTCACACTATTTGAAATGTTTTATGTTGAATGAGCTTGCTTGTCTTGTCTGACATTACTCGTACTAATAGTGATCCTTTTCAGGTACTATCGACCATGGCACCCAAGCAAGACCGAGCTTACGCACGCGGGCGATCCAAGTCTGTGGCCCCGTCTGCACGCTTGATCATCAGGTCTGATGATGAGCGGGACCCTGAATAATGCCCCCAGGCACTTCCCGCACCTTCCCGTGCTGCACGTGCCCCCCGAGCCACACCCAAGAAGACGGTGGCGTCCGGCGTAGTCACTGCCTCCCAGTCTGATGAGGAGCGCACACTGACCGGCACACCCTCTGGGTCGGCCACAAACGAGGAAGGAGCGTCTGGCTCCTTAGGAGTATCCTGGTCCGAGGAAGCTTCAGGATCTGCTGAGGTTCCCGCACCCGCCACTACTGCAGCGTCGGCCTCGTCTGATGAGGCTGACAGTTCAGACTCCACATCCGGCGCACCAGCCCCGGTCCCCACCCCAGCCTCTGACCAGCCAAACCGGTGGTGCGTTGAAGGCCAGTTTCAGGTTTACTCCGACGCGAAGTTCTTGACCGATAAAGGAGTAATGACTCGAACACTCACCCTGGAGCGGCGGTTACTTACAGGGAGTCTCCCCTCGATGCCGGAGATCCACAACATATTCACCAGGCATCGCCTAGAGTGGACAGCCCGACCGTTGGGACGATATAGTGAGGAGATGGTCCGAGAGTTCTACGCGTCCTACGTAGCGACTCTCCGATCACAGATCGACAGGCAGGCTGCTCCCGCGAAACAGGCCCCATTGGAGCAGGTTTTAGTCCGGGGCGTGCAGGTTGACATTTCCCTGCCCGCCATCCGCCGGTTCCTATACGGCGAGAGTGCAACTGCTACTCGGACCCCCACCACTGCCGAGTTTGACTACCGATGGCAGGTAGTGAAGGAGGGACATTTCATGCGCGACGGACACTGAGAGAGACCACCAAGAGGTGGATGGCCTGCACCTATCAGTCGACGGAGAGGGTGCCGACTGGGTCACTGAGGCGAAGGGGGCCATCAAGAAGGCCAACCTCACGTTCGTCGCGAATTTCTTGTGGCTGCTCGTCCGTCACTGCCTTTCCCCCACAGCTGCTGATAACATCGTCACTTGGGATAGAGCAGTGTTAATAGCGGCGATGATAGCCGGATTCGAGATCGACTTCGCATGGCTTCTCCAGGCAGTCATGCACGAGAGGGCATTCAAGGTCACTACTACCTACCCCTTCCCGTGTATGATCTTTGCCCTTTGCAGGTCTGCAGGTGTGCCCGTGTGGCACATAGATCAGTTGAAGACCCCGCCGGGTACCGTTGACGTCGGCCTCATAAGAGACGAGGCCAATGAGTTGGCCCCACGTCGAGGGCCCCATCCAGAGCTGCCACCACTATCGGATGATCTTGCGGATACGGTGGCCCAGGCCCGCACAGCGACACAGGCATCCACGGACACTACCCCGGTCGAGTCTATCCCGGGTAGTAGCACAGCCCCTCTACCTACACCAGCCCCGCTTGCTCGAGTCCAAAAACTGGAGGCACAAATGGCCACCCTTCTACATCATATCCAGCCATGGATGCAGAAGTCTATTGCTGACTCTGAAGCGCGTACGGAGAGGCAGATGCAGCGGAAGATTGCTGAGGTTCACCAGCGCCTCGATGCCTTTGAATTGCGAGTATTAGCTCGACCAGCCCCTCCGGTAGATGTGTCGACTCTTCAGGCTGCAGTCTCCAGTCTTCGGGCAGACATCGACACAATCCTAGCGACAAGAGTGCCGGAGTCTATCGAGCCTGCTGAGGATACTGTATTGGCGGCCCTGTTTTCTACTCCAGCCAGTCCCCCACCCTCCCCTCGAGAGAGTGCCAAGAGGCGTAGGGGTCGATCAGAGGATGATGCGCGAGCGAGGAAGAAGGAGCGCCGCGAGATGGAGGCCGCGAGGAGAGCCTCAATTGCTGAGGCGGAGGCACACAGGATCCGAGCATCGCAGATAGCGACTGGGGCGTCTAGCTCCCATACTGTAGAGACCGCAGGAGGCACTGAGGGTGCAGTTTGCTGAGGACACCACTGAGGGTGTCCAGATTGCTGAGGACACATGAGGGTGTCCAGATTGCTGAGGACACCACTGAGGGTGTCCAGATTGCAGAGGGTGGGGTTCCGGGAAAACCGGACCCACCAGCTTGCTGATCTACGGCGCTATGCGCCACAGTTTTGCTTCACCTACCCCTCTAATCTTTAGATTTTTTATGCATTGGGGACAATTGCATGCTTTTTGTTGGGGGTGGGGTAAATGGAAAGTGAGTGTTAGGGTGAAGTCTGAGTAGCCCAACTCACTATCCTCTTTTGGGGTTTCTTGCCTGTGTTCTTTTTCCCCAAAAGACTGATTATTTTTCTATTGAACCGGCACGTTATATCTTTTGTACATAAGTTTAACTCTGAAGCATGATGGCTAAAATGATATCCCGATAAAACTGGAAAATGTTGCATGACTAGGCGTAGTAACTGATAATTGTGTGGCTCTAAACATGAATAGAGTTACACCATTGCATTACCCTAAATCTTCAAGTCAAACTAGGTGTCTGATAATCTGGTTTAGTGATGAGATGTCAAGTGAGTGTGAGGAAAGTTGAATAGGCCACTATTGATACTGAGCTAGAACTTGCCTGGTTAGTCCTGCTAAAAGTAAGCTGTAACAAACAATTAGGAAATGATCATAGGCCCTTATTCAATAAAGCCCATTTCTAGCCTAAATAAAGAACAAATGAAAGTTATCCTTCTTTGATCCAAATAATTTGAGCTTAAAATTAGACCTTCTTTTTTCACCCAACTGATTTTCTGGGAACTATGTTGGCCCTGGTCCCTCCTTGGACATGTGGCACCTCAGCTATGCCAAAAGCATAAGTTGAGGGTGGCTAATGTATAAACAACCTTCGTTATGGCCCTGACCCGTTTTTGGGTATTGTGTACCTTGACTCATGGCAAAGCCATGAGTTGAGGGTGGCTGTTTTGAGGAATGCTCTGGAAAGTGGGGTTGAAAGAACAAAGAGAGAGAGAAAGAACAAAAGTAAAGTGACTCAAGAACTCGTTGAAAAAAAAAAATATCAAGAATTATTACAAACAAGAAAAGAAAAGAGTCACTTTTGCAAATGAAGAAAGAAGGGAAACAGCAAGGTGAAAGAATAGGAGAAACTGGGTGAGATAAAGTGATATAGGGTGGAAGGTTAGCCGATATGACAAGGAGGGGCAACAAGTCACTAAAGTATACCTAAATATACCCTACCTGACTCTGAGCCTACGTTACAAGCTAAAAAAAAGTCCTATCGTGATCCTAAGAGTTGTATAGCGAACTTAAGGCAGTGAAAATAAGGGCAAGCTTATGGCATAGGCAATAGGTATGGAGAGTGTGACTTTGTTCTGAGAGCGAGTGTTAAAATGTAATGCTTATACTCAAACTGAAATCATTGTGTGAAAATGAGGATTTTGTTCTAAAGTGAGGACACTAGTTGCAATACCGGAATTGTTAGCACCTCGGTGAGAAATTGAAGAGGATAGGTGTTGGTGCATGGTGAGTCTATGTCATGTCGAATCCCACCAAATTCAAGCCTAATAGTGATAGCATGCATGGATTTGATGGGATAATCGGGATTGATAGCCAAATGATTGCAAAGGACAAAACATGAATACTATTGTACAAAGATTGTGTAGTGAGTCATAGTGCGTCGCTTGAGGACAAACAACGATTTAGTTGAGTTGAGTGGGTGTTGATATTACCGTGGTTTCACGGTATAATTAATGCTTTTTCCTTAAGTTTAGTGTGTCCAAAAGCCTTTTTGTGCTAATTTTGATATAAGTTTCTCTTTATTTTGCAGGAGATCTGTCTAAAGCTGAATGCGGAGATTTTGAGCGAAAAAATGCAGAAGAGACCACCTAGGAGCTTATGACGTCCGTCGTGCTTGCGACGGTCCGTAGGGGCAGCGTAGAGAAGCTGTCTGAAGGAAGATGGGGAAGTGGACTCTGACCAAGTGTGGGATTACGAAGCTTGTGACGGTCCGTCATGGCCATGACGGTCCGTCCTGCAAGGTCTGTCGTGGAGATCAGAGAAGTGATCCCAGTACCCAGATTCCAGGAGTTGAAGTATTTTGAAACGAGGACCTCGACGGACAGTCGTGCCTATGACGGTCCGTCACACACTTGCGTCGAGGGGAATGAAGAAAGAGAAGTAGAAGAAATTGGACAAGTATGGGACGACGGGAGAACCATGACGGTCCGTCGTGACCATGACGGTCCGTCGTGACCACGACGGTCCGTCGCGAGGTTTCCCGTCGACCAGCCGTGTTTGGCAGATTTCCAAAAATTAGAATCCTTATCAAATTTATTTTTTTATTTTTTATAAAATAGTTCGAAAAACCTCGTTTTGGGGGTTAGACTCTTTGATTATCAAATTCCATATAGTTAGACCTTGTGATTAGTAGAAAACTTTGTGTTTTTGAGTGTGTGATTATTGGAGATTGATACAAGTGATTTTTGGTGATTAATCAAGTATATTTTGGACTTTATTCTTTCTCATTGAGTAAGTACATGAATTTCTAATTTAACATTTGAATATTGTGTTTATGGCTATGAGTAACTAAACTCCATAACTAGGGTTGTGGAACATAGGCCAAATAATGAGATAAACCCTAACTAAAATAACAATTCTAGAATAGTGTCTTGCCATGTATTAATAATTCTTTCGGCTTAAAAGTCTTTTAACGGATATCAAGTTAGAACTCGCCTTAATGCTACTTGCCGGACCAAGGAGGTAGATAATAGGAAAAGAATTATTAACATAGATTTAGGTATACTATCTAATAGGCTAGTAATTGATTGGTACGAGGAATAACTTAGTCAAATATCGAATACGATGCTTAATATGAGGTAAAGATAAGGGTTAGGAAAGCAACACACGTAGCCGGACAAGGTGCGGGTGCGGAGTGAGATTTCTAGATGCCGGACCAAGGATTTAGAAATACATAACTTATCACTTTATATGCAAGATACTAGGAAAGAATTGTTAGTTAGAATTATCAAATTACGAACCTGTGGGGAACACGTAAACCCTAGTTACTTTAATTCATTGATTAAAACCCATATTAAAGCTGTCAACTGTCTCTT
>JAKWJD010000847.1:0-7500 GCA_027705065.1 Solanum peruvianum | reverse complement strand
AAGTCATCAACACAAGAACATCTATGATCAAATTACTAAACTAAGAGTATTCTAAGAAGCTAAATAAATAAAAAAGCAGCTAGTCCATGCCGGAAGTTCAAGGCATCAAGACATGAAGAGGAAGATCCAGTCCAAGCTAGAAGCAATAGCTCACCCCTGAATCCGGCGTAATGAAGACTGGCTAGAGTGGCGGTTGAGTTGAAGCGACGGTCCGTTTGCTGCACTCCACAAATAACAGAAAGGAAACATAAAAGTAGGGGGGTCAGTACAAAAACAAGTACTGAGTAGGTATCATGGCCAACTCAAAATAGAAAACAATATATATATCAAGTAATATTATAAAATCAACTACAATACTCAACATGTAGCAACAACAATACTATAATCATTAATAAGTACCGCCAAGTTCACATATGAGGACTCAAGCCTCGATACCATAATCATTGGGAATTGGGTTCATTAGATTGAGTATATTAACATCTTTCAAGATTCATTATCTTTAATTCTCTCGTGTCGGTACGTGACACTCCGCTCCCCTACTACTATGTGTCGGAATGTGACACTCCGATCCCCTAACTCTACGTGTCAGTTCGTGACACCCGATCCCCTAATTCTACGTGTCAGTTTGTGACACCCGATCCCCTAATTCTACGTGTCGGTTCGTGACACCCGATCCCTAATTCTATGTGTCAGAACGTGCACTCCGATCCCCTAATTCTACGTGTCGGTTCGTGGACACCCGCTCCACTAATCTCATTCTATAATTCATCAATCCTTCTTTTATACCAAGGCATCATCAATCTCATTACTTTAGTTATCAAGCCTTCTCTTATACCAAGGCATCATTATTAACAAAGTAAATTTAGGATTAAGATTCAATAGCCTCATCATGCTAATTCATCACAATTATATAATCACATCATTAAGTACACAATTAAGCATATAGAAGACTTTATAATACTACCAACACATATCATTCGCTATTAAGAGTCTACTAAATGAAATAGCATAAAACCATAACCTACCTCCACCGAAATTCGTGATCAAGCAAGCAATTTCCCAAAGCTTTGTTTCCTTTTCGTTTTTCCCTTTTCTCTCTCGATCGATCCTCTCTCTATCTTGTTCTTTCTATTTTTCTTATTCAAACTCTCTTCTTTTACCTAATAGCATATAATTAAGTATAAAGAGAGGAATTAACCCACTAATTAACTCAAGGTTTATCTCTTTTACACCCCAAGTATTAAACTATTAACATTATCCCACTAACTTTATAATTAAAGCAGGAACAGTCCAAAACGTCCCTTAAAATATTTACAGGAATCCGCCCCAGCCTGGGATTACACAGCCTGTGACGGCCCGTCGTGCCTGCGACGGTCCGTCCTGCTGAGTCGTCACAGAGTTCAGAGAACTCAATTTCACTAAAGGGTCTGTGACGGTCCGTCGTGCCCACGACGGTCCGTCCTGCCACTCGTTGTCGCGAAGTTCAGAGAGTCGATTTCAGTACCCAAATTAAGAATTCTAAGTGTTTGGAACGAGACCCCCTCGACGGTCGTCGTGCCCATGACGGTCCCGTCGTGGGTTCCGTCGACTCAGACAGTATTCCCGAAATAAAATCTGCTGCTCAAAACGACTAAACAGGTCGTTACAATAGATACCCAATTTACCATCGTTCGTCCTCAAACGATCACAAGAAGAAAAACGAAGGCGAAAAGGAGTACCTGAATTCGTAAACAGGTGTGGGTATCTTTCTTGCATATCAGCCTCCTTCTTCCAAGTGGCCTCTTCAACTGGTCGATTCTTCCATTGAACCTTGATGGATGCAATCTCCCTTGACCTCAACTTGCGGACTTCTCTATCTAAAATAGCAACGGGCTCCTCCTCATAAGACAAATTCTCATCAAGCAGAACTGAATCCCAACGAATAATATAGTTTCCATCCCCATGGTATCTTTTCAACATAGACACATGAAATACCGGATGCACTTAGGACAGCCCTGGAGGCAAGGCTAATTCGTAAGCCACCTCCCCTATTCGCTTAAGTACTTCAAAGGGACCCATATATCTTGGGCTAAGCTTACCTCGCTTACCAAACCGCATCACCCCTTTCATGGGTGAAACCTTCAACAAGATTTGTTCACCCACCATGAACTCTAAGTCTCTAACCTTTCGATCCGCATATTCCTTTTGCCTACTTTGAGCCGCTAAAAGCTTTTCTTGGATGCATTTCACTTTATCTAACGATTCCCTCAGAAGGTCAGTACCCCAAGGTCTAACCTCAAATGCATAAAACCAACCAATGGGAGACCTACATCTCCTACCATACAATGCTTCAAATGGGGCCATGTCAATACTTGAGTGATAGCTATTTTGTATGAAAACTCCGCTAAGGGTAAGAAGCTATCCCAATGGACACCAAATTCTATCACACATGCACGAAGCATATCCTCCAACACTGAATCGTTTCGCTCAGACTGACCGTCGGTCTGAGGATGGAACGCAGCACTAAGGTCCAACCTAGTACCCAATTCTGCATGCAATGTTTTCAAAAATTAGAAGTAAACTGCGTACCTCTATCTGATATGATGGAGAGTGGAACCCCATGCAACCGAACAACTTCCGAGATGTAAAGTTGGCTAACTTCCTGCATTGTAAATCACCTTGACCTGAATGAAATGAGCAGACTTAGTTAACCTATCAACAATCACCCAAATAGAGTCATACTTACCCATTGTCTTTGGAAGACCAACCACGAAATCCATTGCAATTCTCTCCATTTCCATTCAGGAATGGGCATTCTCTGAAGTATTCCTCCGGGCCTCTGGTGTTCATACTTTACTTGTTGACAATTTGGACATTTGGCAACACAATTAACAATGTTGCGCTTCATTCTACTCCACCAAAAGTGTTGCTTTAGGTCACAGTACATCTTGGTTGCACCCGGATGTATAGAATACCTTGAACTATGAGCCTCTGTCAGGATAGTGTTGATCAAATCATCGATGCGGGGTACACATACCCTTCCCTTAATTCTCCAAACACCTTCCTCATCGATTTGTGCTTTCTTAGCCTCTCCTCGCAACACTTTATCTCGGATCCGGATCAATTTCTCATCATTAAACTGCTTTCCCTTAATCTTTCAAGGAAGGAAGATCTTGCCTCCACACAAGCCAAAATCCTCCCTTCTCATTTACTTCTAACCTCATAAGGTCATTGGCCAGAATCTGAACTTCTCTAGCCAATGGGCGTCTAGAAACTTGCAAGTGAGCTAGACTTCCCATGCTTCCTGCCTTCTACTTAAAGCATCTGCCACAAACATTAGCTTTTCCCGGATGATAGAATAGTGATATCGTAGTCCTTCAGTAGTTCCATCCATCTCCTCTGTCTCAAATTCAATCTTTCTGAGTAAAGACATAATGTAGGCTACGATGATCCGTATAGACTTCACACTAACCCCATATAAATAGTGCCTCCATTGCTTTAATGCAAATACTACCGCGGACAACTCCAAATCATGGGTCGGATAGGTACGTTCATGCACCTTTAATTGCCTTGAAGCATAAGCAATTACACCTTTTCTTTGCATTAGCACTGCACCCAAACCAGAATAGGATGCATCCAATAAACAATGAAATTCTTACCTTCCACTGGCAAGGTAAGAATGTGTGCAGTAGTCAACAAGGTCTTGAGATTCTGAAAGCTTTCCTCACATTCGTCCGACCATACTAATGGAACATTCTGCTAAGTCAAGTTCGTCAATTGGGAAGCAATGGAAGAGAATCCCTTGACAAATCGACGGAAATAGCTAGCTAAACCAACAAAGCTCCTTATTTATGACACATTTGTAGGTCTTACCCAATTCTTCACTGTCCCAATCTTAGAAGGATCCAACATCACTCCATCCTTAGAAACTACATGCCCCAAGAAGGACACTGAATCTAGCCAAAACTCACACTTGGAGAATTTGGCATAAAGCTTTTTCTCCCTCAACATTTCCAATACAATTCTCAAGTGCTCCTCATGTTCCTTCTTGCTCTTTCAGTATACCAATATATCATCAATGAATACAATGACAAAGAGATCCAGATATGGCTTAAAAATCCCATTCATCAAGCTCATGAAAGCGGCAGGGGCATTCGTAAGTCCAAAATACATTACTAAGAACTCGTAATGCCCATACCTGGTCCGAAAAGTAGTCTTGGGCACATCCGTTGCCCGTATTTTCAATTGATGATAACTCGATCTCAAATCGATTTTTGAGAAGGTACAAGCCCCTTGTAGTTGGTAGAACAAATCATCAATGCGAGGAAGAGGATACTTGTTCTTAACTGTTACCTTATTCAGTTGTCTGTAGTCTATGCACATCCGAAAACTCCCATCCTTCTTCTTTACAAACAAAACAGGAGCACTCCAAGGAGATGCACTTGGTCTAATAAAGCCTTTGCTTAACAACTCTTGAAGTTGGGCCTTTAACTCTCTTAACTCAGCGGGAGCCATTCTATAAGGGGGTATAGAAATGGGGCGAGTACCCGTTTCCAGATCAACGCAGAAGTCAATATCTCTATCCGTGGCATACCAGGAAGATCTGCAGGGAACACATCCAGAAACTCACGGACTACCAAACCGACTCAATTGAAGGTACTTGGTAGTGTCATCCTGAGGTGTGCCAAAAAGCTAACACCCCTTACTAACCATTCTCTTAGCACGAAGAAAGGAGATAATACAAACCGGAGTGGAAGTTAGTCGCGCCCTCCCACACTAACGGATCTGTCCCAGGCTTGGCTACGTCACAGTTTTAGCATTACAATCCAAAGCTTTTTTCCTTTTCGTTTTTTCTCCCTTTCCTCTCGATCGCCTCTCTCTATCTTGTTCTTTCTATTTTTCTTATTCAACTCTCTTTATTTTAACCCTAATTAGCATATATTTAAGTATAAAAGATGAGGAATTAACCCACTAATTAACTCAAGTTATCTCTTTAAACCCC
This sequence comes from Solanum peruvianum, assembly GCA_027705065.1. Classification (NCBI taxonomy): domain Eukaryota; kingdom Viridiplantae; phylum Streptophyta; class Magnoliopsida; order Solanales; family Solanaceae; genus Solanum; species Solanum peruvianum. The sequence goes on along the minus strand of JAKWJD010000847.1, from coordinate 2,519 downwards.
CAAGTAATTAAACTATTAACATTATCCCACTAACTTATAATTAAAGCAGGAATAGTCCAAAACGTCCCTTAAAATATTTACAAAAATCCGACCCAGCCGCAGCCTGTGACGGCCCGTCGTGCCTGCGACGGTCCGTCCTGCTGAGTCGTCACAGAGTTAAGAGACTCAATTTCACTAAAGGGTCTGTGACGGTCCGTCGTGCCCATGACGGTCCGTCCTGCCACTTCGTCGCGAAGTTCAGAGAGTCGATTTCAGTACCCAAATTTCAGAATTCTAAGTGTTTTGGAACGAGACCCCCTCGACGGTCCGTCGTGCCCATGACGGTCCGTTGTGGGTTCCGTCGACTCAGACAGTTTTTCCCGAAATAAAATCTGCTGCTCAAAACGACTAAACAGGTCGTTACAGAACGTGACACCCGATCCTCTATTATCCTGGTGTCGGAACGTGACACTCCGGTCCTCTACTATCCTGGTGTCGGAACGTGACACTCCGATCCTCTACTATCCTGGTGTCGGAACGTGACACTCCGATCCTCTACTATCCTGATGTCGGAACGTGACACCCGATCCATTCCCCTCATTCTTTTAGTTCATCAAGTCTTCTTTTATACTAAGGCATCATCATTAACAGAATGGATTTTACGTTTAAGCTTCACAGCCTCGTCTTTCCAACCCATTACAATTACATAATCACATCATGCAAGCATACAATTAAGCATATAGAAGACTTTACAATAATAACCAATACATATCATTCGCTATTAAGAGATTACTATGAAATAGCATAAACCATAACCTACCTCCACCGAAGAATCGTGATCAAGCAAGCTAATTCCCCAATGCTCTGCTGTCCTCTTTGTTCCTCTCTCTCTCGATCGATCTCTCTCTTTTTCTTTTCTTTTTTTCTCCTCTCCAAATTCTCTTTGTTTTACCCTACTTATCACATAGTTCATTATGATAAAAGTAACCCACTATTTAGGTTTAAGCTGTCTCCTTTAACCCCCAAGTAATTGAATTATTAACATTAACCCACTAACTTTATAATTATAAGCATGAATAGTCCAAGACGCCCCTTAAAAACTTTTAACAGAAATCCGACCCAGTAAGGGTTACGCAGCCTGTGACGGTCCGTCATGACTGTGACGGTCCGTCCTGCAGGTCCGTCACAAAGTTCAAGAGTTAATTCTGTGGAAAGATTTGTGACGGTCCGTCATGTCAACGACGGTCCGTCCTGCCATTCCGTCACGAAGTTCAGAGAGTCGATATCAGTACCCAAATTTCAGAACTAAGTGTTTTGGAACGAGACCCCCTCGACGGTCCGTCGTGCCCATGACGGTCCTTCGTGGATCCGTCGACTCAGACAATTATTTACCAAAATAAACTCTAACCGCTCAAAACGAATACAAACAGGTCGTTACATAGATGCCAATTTACCCATCGTTCATCCTCGAACGATCACAAGAAGAAAAACAAGGGCGAAAAGAGTACCTGAATCTGTAAAAATGTGTGGGTATCTTTCTTGCATATCAGCCTCCTTCTCCCAAGTGGACTCTTCAAAACCGGCCGATTTTCCATGAACCTTGATGGATGCAATCTCCCTTGACCTCAACTTGCGTACTTCTCTATTTAAAATAGCAACAGGCTCCTCCTCATAAGACAAATTCTCATCAAGCAGAACTAAATCCCAACGAATAATGTAGTTTCCATCCCCATGGTATCTTTTCAGCATAGACACATGAAATACCGGGTGCACTCCTGAGAGTCCTGGAGGCAGGCTAATCATAAGACACCTCCCCTACTCGCTTAAGTACTTCAAATGGTCCAATATACCTTGGGCTTAGCTACCTCTTTTACCAAACCGCATCACCCCTTTCATAGGTGACACCTTCAGCAAGACTTGTTCACCCTCCATGAACTCCACGTCTCTAACCTTTCGATCTGCATATTCCTTTGCCTACTTTGCGCCGCTAAAAGTTTTTCTTGAATGAATTTCACTTCTCTAGTGATTCCCTCAGGAGGTCAGTACCCCATAGTCTAACCTCAAATGCATCAAACCAACTAATGGGAGACCTACATATCCTCCCATACAATGCCTCGAATGGGGCCATATCAATACTTCAGTGATAGCTATTATTGTATGAAAACTCCGCTAAGGGTAAAAAGTTATCCCAATGACCACCAATTCTACACACATGCCGAAGCATATCCTCCAAAACCGAATCGTTAGCGCAGATTGACACATCGGTCTGAGGGTGAAATGCAGTACCAAGGTCCAACCTAGTACCTATTCAGCATGCAATGTTCTCCAAACTTAGAAGTAAACTGCGTACCTCTATCTGATATGATGGAAAGTGGAACCCATGCAATCGAACAATTTCTTGCGATATAGAGTTTGGCTAACTTCTCTGCATTGTAAGTTACCTTAACCGGAATGAAGGAGCAGACTTAGTTAACCTATCAACAATACCCAAATGGAGTCATACTTACCCATTGCCTTGGGAAGACCAACCACGAAGCCCA
>JAKWJD010000846.1:0-13482 GCA_027705065.1 Solanum peruvianum | reverse complement strand
CAAGCCTTCATTTATACTAAGGCATCACAAATACCCTAACAAGTTCATCAAGCCTTCATTTAACCTAAGCATCAAAATTATCATAACAAGTTCATCAAGCCTTCATTTCTACTAAGGCATCCACAAATCTCATAACAAGTACATCAAGCCTTCATTTATCTCTAAGGCATTACAAATCTCATAACAAGTACATCAAGCCTTCATTTATACTAAGGCATCACAATCTCATAACAAGTACATCAAGCCTCCATTTATACTAAGGCATTACAATCTCATAACAGTACATCAAGCCTCATTTATACTAGGCATCACAAATCTCATAACAAGTACACAAGCCTTCATTTATACTAAGGCATCACAAATCTCATATTATTAGGGTTCATCAAGATTTAGGGTTCACAAGCTTCATCATGCTTAATTCATCACAAACATATAATCATACTCATACAATCATACAATTAAGCATATAGAAGGATTTACAAGATTACCCAATACATATCATTTGCTATTGAGAGTTTACTACAAATAGCATAAACCATAACCTACCTTCACCAAGGATTTGTATTCAATCAAGAAATCTTCAAGAATCCTTGCCCTTCTCTCTCAAACGCCTCTTTTCTCTTCTCTTTCTCTTTCTCTTTCTTCCTCCAATCTCTTCCTCTTCTTACCCTAAATCACAAGATTTCAAGTTTCAAAGGTAATGAAACCAACCCACCAAGTTACTCAAAGTTAGTCTTCAACACAACCCCCAAGGATTGAACTAATACATTAACCCACTAACTTTATAAATTAAAGCCGGAATGGTCCAAAACACCCCTTTAAAAATAGACAGAAATCTGACCCCGACGGAACCTGTGATGGGCCGTCGCGCCTGCGACGGTCCGTCCTGCAGGTCCGTCGCGACGGTCAGAGAGTTGTTCCAAATGCCAAATTCTCAAAAGTCTAAGTGTTTTGAAACGTTCTCACGACGGTCCGTCGTGACTGTGACGGTCCGTCCTGCACGTCCGTCACAGAGTTCAGAGACTCACTTTCAACACTCAAATTCATAATTCCAAGTGTTTTGGAACGGGACACCCTCGAAGGTCCGTTGTGCCCACGACGGTCCGTCGTGGTGTCCGTCGCATGCAGCCAGATTTTTCCAAAATAAATTTTTTTTACCCAAACGACTAAATAGGTCGTTACATTAGGATGTTTTAAGGTTTGTCTTAATGTCCATCTTAGTTTTAGAAGGCTTCATAGAGAGACAATCATACAGTTAGCATTGTCTCTTATTTTTGTATTGCTGACATTTTTTTATTGATACTTAAGTGCCATTTTGGCCAACTTATTTACTTTAGTTATTGAATGGTTTCTTTTTATTGAATTAAGTCTGCCACTGAGTTAAGTAAGCCAGGTCTAGGGTCCGCTCAAGGCCAACAATAGTTATTAGATGTCGGCCACGTCCAGGCTATTAGATCAGGGTATGACAAACTTGGTATTAGATCCCATAGTTCAAGAGTCCTAGGGAGTCTATGAAGTCATGTCTGTAGAATCCTAGCTATCGGTGTGAAATGTATCACATCTATAATTAGGAGGCTGGGACATTTAGGAATTCCTCACTTTTTTCCTTTTCCTTTTCGTGGGTTAGAGTTTATCTCTAAAAGTTTCTCTCTAATTCGTATTTGTGCGTGTTTCAGATAATCATAACTCCACGAAGAGCAGCAAGAGCTCACCCAGTTAGGATGAATATAGAGGAACCAGAGTTGCCAAATGCACCTAAAGTACAACCGCAAGGAGAAGATTCTAATGTTGAGTTTAGAGAGGTAATACGTATGCTCAGTCAAGTGGTAGCCATTCAAGTCAGATAGAAGATAGGAGCCCCACAAGAAGAGGTTGACACTTCAAGGATTCCTGAGTTCTTGAGGATGAATCCTCCAAGTTTCAAGAGATCGATCACTACTGAGGATCTGGAGAATTTTGTTGAGGAACTGAAGAAGGTTTTTGATGTGATGCATGATGATGATGTTGAATGAATTGAATTTGTTGCATATCAACTAAAGAATGTGGTTAGTACTTGGTTAGATTAGTGGAAGGAGGGCAAAGATGAAGATGCACCACATCCGAGTTGGTCCTATTTTGAAGAGGATATCTTGGGGCAACTTCTTCCCTGAGAATTGAAAGAGGATAAGGTACGGGAGTTTATTGCACTAAAACAGGACTCCTTTATTGTGCATAAGTATGGGTTGAAGTTCACCCAACTGTCCTGCTATGCTCCTGATATGGTTAAGGACATGAGGAGCAAAATGAGCTTGTTTTTCGCTTGCTTGAGTCGTGCATCAAGCAAAGAGGGTAGAGCTGCAATGATGATAGGCAAAAAGGACATATCCAACTTTATGGTTTATGAGTAGTAGGTTGAATAGAAGAAGATGAGGGGCAGAGAAGAGTATAGAAATAATAGAGCTAAGACAAGGAATGATTTCGGGAAGCAGAAGAGTAATGCCAACAGGTAATTCTTCCAAATAAAACAGAAGGGTCCCATCATTTTTTAGTGCACCTGCACCTAAGAACAAATGTGAGTACAATGGTCAGAATTATAGAGCTAAACATGCTATTCACATGGTAGTGTGGCACAAAAGGGTAGTAAGCGTCCTGCCTGTGCCAAGTGCGGGAGAAACCACTCTCGTGTTTTGTTGTGAGGACTCTCTGGTTGTTTCAAGTCCATTAAGAACGGGCAATGTCATAAAAGAGTGTCCAAAGAACAAGCAATAAAGTTGTAATGGGGCAATAAAACCAAATCTTCATCAGTTGCTCCACCAGACAGGGTTGCACCAAAGGGATCTACTTTCAGTACTGGTGGAGGAACAAACCGCTTGTATGCTCTCAATAATGTCCAAGAGCATGAGAGTTATCCAGATCTTTTCATGCGTATGATTCAAGTCTTTGACATTACGGTTTATGCCTTTCTACACCCAGGAGAGAATTTATCTTTTGTAACTCCATATGTTTCAATGAACTTTGATATTATTCCTGAGCAACTTAATGAACCATTCAGTGTTTCCACACCTGTTAGTGAATCCATTTTAGTAGAAAGAGTCTATCATAATTTTCCTGTTTCCGTCAATCACAAGAGTACCATGGCTGATTTAGTTGAGTTAGACATAGTAGACTTCGATTTGATTCTTGGTATGGATTGGCTTCATTCCTGTTATGCCTCAGTTGATTGTAGAACTCGAGTAGTCAAGTTTTAGTTTCAAAATGAGTCAGTTTTTGAGTGGAAAAGTAGTTCAGCAGTGCCTAAGGGTCAATTCATTTCGTATCTCTAAGTTGGTTTCTAAGGGGTTTGTCAATCACTTAGTCCAAGTTAATGACTTCTACTGTTGAGATACCTCATATTCAATCAGTTCCAGTAGTGAAAGAGTTCCTAGAAGTCTTTCCGGATGATCTCCCTGTAGTCCCTCCTGAGAGAGAGATAGACTTTGGTATATATCTCCTTCTAAATACTCATCCTATAATTTCATTTTTGAGGTCATTGTCGTGAACTTTTGATTGAAGTCAATTTGTCATGTTCCAAAAGCACTAAAGCACATAAGTTTGTTGAAAAATCAAATTAACGACTGTGTGACTGAGATGCAAGGCCGACTCAATAATATTGGGGCCTTAAGCAAAATTAAAGAGAGGGACCCTAATGTTTTTTTATATACTTTTATTTAAAATTTACTTTTCTACCTATTTTAGATGTGAAGTCATTAGGTACTATTTATGAACAACTTATTTTAATAATTATTTTTCAATTGATAATATAGCTAATTCATTCAACCTCTCTTGATACGTTGTTGATCTTATAGAAGATTTAATTAAATTTTGAAAAACTTCTTTCGACTGAGGTAATGGTTACAGACTCATAACATTATTCTATAAGCAATATGTGTAATTGAAAAAGACAACTCAGCTCGCCAAAAAAGCGTATTTCGTTCGCCTACAAAACCGCCTTTCTAGTTAAGTCTTTTTATTTAATTGAGTATTTTCGTTAAATCATTATCTTCTACTGGTATTGTTTCCCATAACACTTTTAATACAAAAAATAAATCTAAACCATCAATATCAAAAGAACTATTACATGTTAAATAAAGTTCTAGGTTAAGACAATATTTTTAAATTCTCATCAATCTCTTGGTCTCAATGATTTACCACTAAATAAGGAATCAAAAATATTTTCATACTTAAATTGGTTCGACTCTATTTTGAAATGAAAAAATAGTTTAATCTACCCTACATATTTAAAGCAATAAGCACTAAAAGATTCTTCAAGGGACATTGTGACTTCGCAATGCATATTTTCATTAAATCGTTTCTTACGAAATTCAGGTTTATTTCCATCTCATATGCAATTTCTTTAGCACGAATAATATCACTCATTAGTAACCCAGTAATTGTTTTTTTTAAAATAAATGGGGGCCCAAAATATATGAGGCCCCAAGCAATGACTTTAGTGGCCTAGGGATTAAGACGGTCATAAACGAATTGGGTCGCTATAGAAATGCTCGTAAGCCTGTCATAGCCCGAAAGTTCCCCCTAGAAGTTAGAATAACCCTTAGTTTGGACAATTACGTACTTGACCTTTCGGAGGTGTTGCACTAGCCATTTTCAATCATTCATTACATAAGACATGAAAAGTAGTGTGAAATTAAAACTTTTCACGACATTTATAATAATAAGGAAATATCTTTTATAAATACTAAAGAGTAGTCTCGTCGTCATAAACCAACTTAAAGACAAAACTAAATATCTTAGGAACACGGACCATTACATTAAAGGAAAATACATGATGAGTCTTCATAGTAGAAACTAAGAAATAGAACTATGCACTCGAATATATGAGGACATATTTAGTCTTGAGAGAGTCGATTCCCAAGCTTACCTTTTAGTCTTCAACTTGCCTCCAACCTATACTTATAAAGTATAGAAAAGTATGGGGTTAGTACAAACAATGTACTAGCTATGACATAAGCAAAAACATGCAAAAAGGGACATTTTGGTAGAAATAAGCTTTCATGTCAATTAAGTAAAACATTCATGAATATAGAGGTGAAACAACATATAGTTCATCATTTAGCACATAAGAACGGACTTCCATAATTTTAGCATAAAAGACCACTCTACAGTGGACTCCAAAATAATTACAGTGAAATCAACTTTCCAGTAAACACATACATACCAAAACACAGTGAAATCATTTCTGCTCATACACCCCCTTCAATATACATCTAAGTGATCCTTAAGACTACCAACCATAGTCTTACCTCGGATGGAAAAACAAGTCCATACTCTATAACTAGACATTAGAAGAACATTCATGCATTGAGGACTTCACATAAGTGCCCTTCCCCAAGTGGACTTAAAAGTTACACAAAGTGCAATGTGAGAATAGCATCCCATACTACTACTCCCACTTTGTGCTCCTCGAGGATTCCATGAGGTTAGGTACACCACATTTATCCTTCATAAACTTCATTGTACAAGACATAACTCTAACATGCTTTATTAACATTAGACATTTAGTCAGATAACTTCATTTGATTACATAACAACACATTCATACATTAAAGGTAAAGACACACCAAGACTCCCCTTTCGAGTGTCTACTTGTTCAATTGATAAATAGCATCCCATACAACCACCTATCCTAAGTAGTACACTCGTTCATTACGTTCTTTTGTGAAGTGTTAGCTTTAACCGACATAGGCCATGAGAGCTAAAATGGAATCTCGATATTACCCCTATCAGATGATGGATCCCCACTTGCCTAGGGTAGGGTCATTCTCTTAGCCTTTAACATGGATTGTCCAATAGCTATACCTATTTGGGTGCATAGTTAAGGGAGTAAGGAGATTGCTTCTAAGTAACTCATTCTCTACTAACGAGGAGTATTCATCTCAAGAGGTACATTGCGTACAACATCTCTAATCACAATGTGTACCCACCACTTCTTCAAATCCTCTCGGTGCTAAGCATAACTCCACACGAAGTCTTAAACATTCATTACTATAGGTTAAGGGATAGCTAATTAGCACCACATCTAAACTCACGAAGGATACTTATCACTAGAGGTTACATTGGAATACCACATCTCAACTCACGAAGGGTATCCAACCTCTAACCTATCTTAGAAAGCTCTTGGGAAATAGTGAGGTTGATATTAAACACTACATCACAATTCACGAAGAGTGCTTACCCCAAAACTCCCCTTTAACATTCGTTAGCTTCATTCATTCATTCAAAGTGTGAGTGTGTATGTACATGTGAGTACACCTTTCACATAATCACTATATTCATAATGTTGACTTCAAAACATGCTTACATCTTCATTCATCATATTACACACTTTAACATGCTTCACATAAACATATAATTCACTTAGACATAATCTCTAGCATACTTCGTATAATCATCTTCATAAAGCACATCAACAAGAACAACATCATTATCATCTTACTTCACATAATATGCTTTTATGGCTTCATTCACAATACATATGTAAATTCATATTCATATACTTCAAGTAAACACCGCCACCAAAGTGGGAACATACCACTCAAGAACATTTCATAATAAGAGCTAAACAATGTAACCAACTTACCATTAATCCAAACTTTCACCACCTATTCACAAGTTCTTCAATAATTCATCATAAAATAGCCTTAGGGAAGTAGCTAAAACACAATATAACCATAAAAAACATATTTCTAACATTCTCTAATCATGCTCATTAAACCCGTTCCATAAGCTAAAAGTTGATAAAAAGCATAAACATGGTTTTATTGGGGTTTTGACATTAAAATCATCATTTAATACTAAGAACAACTCATTTTAATCATTAAAACAATTTCATACAAAGACCCATACTTAGAGTCAAGGAATAAATAAGTTTGATGTTTGAAACACTTTTAGAAAGGGATAAATATATTGGATCCTAAACTTGACTTCAAATTTTAACTGACCTTCAACTTTCATAATGCACAAACAGGAACTTTAACTATCCAACTTTTAAATAAATAAATACATGAGTCATACATGGTAAAATACACGTAGGACACCACGTAGGACAAAAAATGACATGTAGGACATGTGTGTCTATTTGTTTAACTTTATACAAGTTTAAATGTCTACTTATGCACACCCAAAGTTGAAGGGTATAAATGTAATTCAAAGCCCAGTTAAAGGGCATATTTATGTATTATGCCTTTTAGAAATCTCTTTGAAGTGGCTCCTTGAATAAAAGAAGGTTGAAGGATGACTACCATACCTTAATGAGAACAAACCCACTAATATTTTATGAAGAAACGTCCACAACCAGCCCCTTCTAGTCCTTCATTGAGTTCTAGCTTTTATGGAGTTTGAGAGAGTCTTTCTTGAGGGAGGAGTTTTGGGTATTTGAAAATGAAGTCTAAAACTAGGTCTTAGTGTTTGAAACCTCTTAATATACCTAAAAGACCCTAAAATAATCATCCATGTTTCATAAAATACTTGGGGTAAATTTTCAAAAAAAAACCCAAGCCAAGGAAGTGTGTCGAGTAGGTTTTGCAGGATCACCATCGACGGACCTAAGCAACGAGCATCAACTGAATGACCTCCCGCTGCTGGGCATCATTTGGGTCTGCAGCTGGAACAGTGGAGGTTTGAGATCGAACTTCAAGTCCCAACCTACGCCCCTAGATGATGTGGCGTAGTCTTGACAACGACCAATAGGTTGATGGGCGTCAATTGCCCAGTTTTGGCAGCTTGGTTGCCAAGTCTTGGGTACTTCACTAGGGCCCCTTATGGGTCCTAGGTGGAGTCGTACCCGGAATTTGAACCCCTAAACATTTTTATATAGGTCTTTAGGATCATCCCACATCAATTTCAATTAAAAGAAACACGTAAAACTCGCTAGAACATGCTAAGACACACAAGCACTTTCTAATGCAAATCTTCTGAACATAATGGACGTTCTTGGACATTTGATATCCATACATCACCAAAATTTAGACACTGCTTTAAAACATCATTATTAACCATTTTAGCACAAAACTAAATCATGAGACACGTGCTAAGCTCTAGTTCCATCTAGTTCGTTTTAGGGACGTCACAAAGTCGTAACGATGAAATGAAGTCATTTTAACATAAATGACATCGAGGGTTGTTATGTGTAAATACTTGGCCAATTAATTGTGTGCATTTTATTGTATGAATAATAAGAAAGTGACACCAATTAATTGTGAACGTTCTTTCTATACTTCGACATGTTATTACATAATTGATACCCATTTCTAAATACTTTTGTGGTGATATCCCATCCTATTATTGTGACGACGCATGGTGTGAATGTGGGGAACAACCTCCTCAAGGTCAAATTTTATAAATAGTCAAACATTTAAAAATATATGATTGGAATTAACTACTATTTTTAAGTGACTTACAACAAGGCATTAACAAAATAGGAATCTTATTGCTTCCTTCTTCATGAACCATACCTTTGTTTTGATTAATAGTCTGTCATTAGAATGATATTTGTATTCTACATTAATTCTATGTATTAAAACATAGCCTTTTTTCAGAGGGGTATGTGATGATTAAAACATTTCATTTTTTTATAAGTTGAACTAACATGAAAATTATTAGTTCGAGATCGAAAAACATATTATTTTAAGAAAATATTCACAACTGATAAACTTCATATTCTTTAGCCTTTTTTTGATTGTGCGATACTTTATTCTCGAGATGAGTAATTTATTACATTGAAAATATTCGATTTTATGTTTAAATTATTTTGTGATTCCATCATATTAGTCACACACACACAAAGCCAACTTTTGGTTGGACGGGTTGCTTCTAGGAAGTGCACCCAGCCCTTTAAATTAGTTCTTTCCACAACTAATATAATATATGTCACTTCTTCAATGCTTTTGGAAAGTCACTCTAGGCACTGCTTGACCATGTGACTTTGGTTACTGGACTTGGGACCCAAGAATGATATTCTTTTCAATTAAATTTGTTTGTTTAGTTTTGATTTTTTACGAAGTTCAACAAAACAAATAGTATAATTTTTTAATTTTGTGATTTTAAACTAAAGATACATAGGATGTACCTAAATATGCATCTTCAAAGGTAAAGAACAGTTGATACTCCAATAAAAGTTTTTATTTCTTTTCACATGATAAGATTTGGTTAATTATGAACTAATCTATAGTCTCAAGCACTTCTAGAAACCCCCAACAAGAATGAAATACTTGGATGAAAATATTAAATCGTCTCTACATCTTAGACAACCACTGGGTTTCATGAAAACTTTTGAATGTAGTTGAGAGCTAACATTTTCTTCTACATCACTCTGGTTTTCAGTATAATATCTAATTAGCCAACAAAGTTGAACTCTTTTGACCAGAAAATCCAACACATTTTCGTCCATTTGAATGTAGGGTTTCCTGTCAACTGAAGGAATGATTTTCGACTAATCCAAATAAGTAGGCTTTTGTTCCTTTGGCGAATATCAATAACTTATCGGACCCTATAAAATTGAACATTTGCAAATACTATCAGCGTCATAACAATAAATCAAGTATGAGCATTACTTATTAGAATTAGCCTAATATCGGCAAAGCATTGAGACTTCTCAATTGTTCGACAAATTTGAATATTACTTTCAAAAATTGACTGTCTATTACAAACAAACACATGACGTAACTTGTATGTGTTTCTCTCTTTTTTAAACCTGTAAAGATTGGAACCTCAGAATTCCTGTGAAATCAAGAAGAGTAACTGAAAACTCTTAATGATAGCTTTGTTTTTCTTTTAATGTCTGTAAGTTTCAAGTCTTCTAATACAGCGTAAAAAGTGTTTTTTCCTAGACTTCATAATTCCCATTACCATTGGATATTGGAACGAGAGAATTATTCAATATAGAAAATGACATCCATTTTAAATGGACTAAAATGAGAAGTAAAATACGTAATTTGAAACAGAGCATTATTTCTCGCTTCAGGCCCTCCGGCAGTGCCACTCTCTGCTGCATTATCACAGTTTCAACTGCTAGTAGTATTAGTTGTAAGAACCTTGGGAATTCAGTACGAAAATTTTATTGTTTTTTGATGGTAAGTGTAATATGGGAAAGGATAGTTAATCTAAGTTAGCTGGATCCGTTGAATGCCAGACATCATTAAAATTATAGTATAATATTTAGATTAAATAAGAAGGGGTATGAAATGATCTAAAACAAAATTTTTAGTTTTTAGTTTGGGGTGCAAATGTAGCATAGTTGCCTATTTGTCTTTCCTCCACGTATTTACACTGTTTTTAGTAGAAGAAACGGGCTCTTTAAAAACTCTCCCCCATCCATATGGTAATATGAGTGTACAACTACATTACCCTAAGAAGAGCTTTTCTACTCTTCGAAGGATTGTGAGTTACCCTACTCTATCTAAAATCGATTGTGTTAGAAGTGTTGAGGTGGATAAGTTGATTGTGCTCTATCTAGAATCGGCAAATAGTAGCTAGGGGCCAATGACGACATAATAATCATTTTAAAGCAAAAATCTAGCTTAACTAAGCGATGCTGATTACTAATGGTACTCTATCACCGAGAACTAATTCTTCCTTTTTTTTCGAATAAATTATCGAACACATAGTGAGCATGACAAACTTTAACAGTGATAATCCGAAAATATAGAATAAAGTAAAGAAAAACAGTAGAAAATTGTGACCTGGTAACTGTACAGCCATGGAATGTAGCTTGAGCAGAAATTTTGGCAACACAACACCGAAAACGAAGGAAAAGCGCAAGGAAGAAGCATAATACGCAAAAAATTTCAAATTTAAACCCACCACAATCTCAAATGTGAAGTAATAACTTGTAATCAAAAGCTTGCAAGGAATGACAGAAATTGGGGAGAGAAGAAGAAAGTGAAAAGTTTTTTAGGGAAAAGCCACTGCATACACGTGTAGAGTAAAGGTTATATTTCATACTTATTAGATTTTGTTATTTTTTCATCCTTATGCATTTTAAGAAGAAAAAAAAGTTTGACTTTTTAATCATGTGTAAAATTTCAATTATTAAAATAAGTATAATTTTGAAATAAAAAAAAAAAAAATAATCTTCTTGATAATGGAGTGAGTATTACAAGACAATTTACCATAGTGAATTTCCACTTTTTTTCATTTTTTAAAATTGCTCAACACTCATTAAAATGAAGGTTATTATTGATTATCTTTATCTATCTAACGATCATTAATATGATATTAAATAATTTTAAATTATATTAATTTAAATTTATAATATTTTTTTACGCTATGTCCTATCTTCTTTTCGCAAAAAGTGTAAATCAGCTCAAAATTTTAATAAATATGGAATGAGGGTGTACTGATTTGTTTTTCTTTACTACTGTATACTTTACATATTTAATTATTAATATGTATTGTTTGAATCTGTAATCTCTCTACCATCTCAATGTACAAATAACGAAGTAAGATATACACCATCCTCAATATCTAGAATCTCCACTTAAGATTATATTAAGTAAATGTCATTAAAAATTGTACTCATTACTAAAAATAGTTTGTGAATGTAACAAATAATATAAACCACTAATCAAAAATAAATTGATAGTGAAGTATTTAAAGTTTTAAAGATTCTCTAAGCAAAAATAAAGATGCTTCCTATATTATCCACAATTTCATTTCATAAATTTATTTTATATGAGATTTTTACTTTAGTGGTTCATATTATTTGTTGCATTCACAAATTATTTATAATAACTAGTGCAAAACTAGTACTAAAATAAAGATATAATTTGTTATTTGAATATATTGCAGTAGTCAAATGTGGTTATAAACTTACAAAAAGCAAATAATATTAATAATAATATATGTTCTTTTTCTTGTTTCAATTTACGGAAAAGGGTCAAAAATACCCTTGAACTATTAGAAATAGCTCAAATATAACCTTGAAATATATTTCGGCTCAAATATACTCTTACCATCAAACTATTGGGTCAAAAATACCCTTTTCATTAACAGAATCGGTCAAACGTCACTTAGATGCCATGTGGATGTCACATGGCATGCAACATGAGCTAATAGAGTTCCACTCATGGCACGTAGATTAATAAACTTATCCCTAATTTTGTCTAATTTTCTCCGTTTTCCGTAGAATTTAGAAACGATTTCACTAAAAAACATAGCACCCCTTTTCCTCATTTCTTCATTTTCTTAGAACGATTTCACAAAATACATAAGTTCTAAGGGAAGGGTATTTTGACAATATAGTTTGAGGGGAAGGGTATTTTGAGCCGAAATATAGTTCAAGGGTATATTTGAGCTATTTCGAAAAGTTTAAGGATATTTTTGACCCTTTTTCCGAATATGTAGTACATGTTAAAATTTTGAAAGCTAATGAACTTTTTAATATATTTCAAATACTTTAAATTGTGAGTGTAATACTCCTGACGTAATTTTTAAATTATATATGTTACTATCTTTGTCCCCATCTATGTGACGCAAGTGAAATTTTGAAAGTTAACCACATTTTCTTATTTTTTAAAAAATATTTTAAGTTGTTAATTATTGTAATTTATAGTACTTTCAATGTAATTTTCAAATAATATATGACACTCCCTCAATCTCAATTATACAATATAGATCAAATTACGAAAGCTAACCAAATTTTTACATTGTAACTTGACTTTTAAAATTATTTTTTTTTGATACTTAACATATAAAAACTTATCTTAAATTAATTAAAATGTGAAAAAACAGTAGTTTATTGTACTTTCCACATAATTTTTCTGAAGTCCAAATAGTCATATAATTTACTTTTTTCATTTCCATATCAATAACTAGTGAACTTAGCCGCGCTTCGCACATCATAAATAAATCATTTAATTTGTAAAAATAAACTTAAAATAGTATTGCTAAAAGTTTTGTGAAGGTTCTTTGTTGTGTTTAATCCAAATATATCATGTTTGGAGCCTTAATCTAGTTTATATACTATTTAAGTTTTTGTATCAGTTGTAAACTAAATCACTTAAGACTTCCTTTTTTGAAACTAAACCCCTCCGGTTTACATTCAATAATCTGATACTATAATTTTATTGGATATGTGTATCTCATGTTTTTATAATTATATACAATTTATTTAAATCTATCTTTTATTCTTCTTATGCTTTTTTATGTTTGTATCTTTCTCGCAAAATTAAAGAATTTAAATCAAATAAACTTGTAAATTTGAAAGCTACATAGAACATCAATATGTCATTATCCTCCTGTTATCAAATCAAAATAATTTTTAAATATATATTATAATTCAAGTAAGATCAATTATAGTTCTATAATCGTAACCCATTTTAATCCTCATCAAAAATAATTAATTTTGAGCTTCTTAGATTTCAACGATTTGAAATTTTTAGTTTTTATACCACTTGAAATACTTAAAGTGGACGTTTAATATATTTTTATCATTTTTTAAAAATAATT
>JAKWJD010000845.1:0-13418 GCA_027705065.1 Solanum peruvianum | reverse complement strand
TCCTGGTGTCGGAACGTGACACTCCGATCCATATACTATCCTGGTGTCGGAACGTGACACTCCGATCCATATACTATCCTGGTGTCGGAACGTGTACACTCCGATCCATATACTATCCTGGTGTCGGAACGTGACACCCGATCCTCTAATCTCATTACTTTAGTTCATCAGCCTTCTTATACCAAGGCATCATCATTAACAATGTAAATTTAAGATTTAAGATTCACAGTCTCATCTTCCCAACCCATTACAATTACAAAAATCAATCATGCAAGCACACACATCATTAAGCATATGAAGACTTTATAACTACCACTACCCAAACCTTCCTTCGTTATTAAAAGTTTACTATGATTAGTATAAACCATAACCTACCTCCACCGAAGAAATCGTGATCAAGCAATCTACTTCCCAAGCCTTTTGCTCTCCTTGCGTTTTCTCTTCTTGTTCGTTTCTCCCTCCTCTCTGTTCTTTCGATTTTTCTTATTCAAAACCCTCTTTGTTTTACCCTAATTGTCATATAATTAAGTATAAAAGATGATAAAAGTAACCCACTATTATTTCAAGGTTATCTCCTTTAACCCCCAAATATTAAATTATTACATTAATTCACTAACTTTATAATTATAAGCATGAATAGTCCAAAATGCCCCTTAAAATCTTTAACAGAAAATCCGACCCAGTCAGGGTTACGCAACCTGTGACGGTTCGTCATGGCTGTGACGGTCGTCCTGCAGGTCCGTCACAAAGTTCAGAGAGTTAATTCTGTGGAAGATTTTGACGTCCATCGTGCCAACGACGGTCCGTCCTGCCATTCCTCACGAAGTTCAGAGAGTCGATCTCAGTACCCAAATTTAGAATTCTAAGTTTTTGGAATGAGACCCCGCTCGACGGTCCATCGTGACCCATGCGGTCCGTCGTGGGATCCGTCGACCCACACAGTGATTACCAGAAATAAACTCTACTGCTCAAAAAACTAAACATGTCGTTACAATAGATACCAATTTACCCATCGTTTGTCCTCGAACGATCACAAGAAGAAAAACAAGGGCGAAAAGGAGTACCTGAATCTGTAAACAGGTGTGGGTATCTTTCTTGCATATCAGCCTCCTTCTCCCAAGTGGACTCTTCAACTGGCCAATTCTCCATTGAACCTTGATGGATGCAATCTCCCTTGACCTGAACTTGCGGACTTCTCTATCTAAAATAGCCACAGGCTCCTCCTCATAAGACAAATTCTCATCAAGCAGAACCGAATCCCAACGAATGATGTAGTTTCCATCCCCATGGTATCTTTTCAACATAGACACATGAAATACCGGATGCACTCCTGACAGTCCTGGGGGAAAGGATAATTCATAAGCTACCTCCCCCACGCGCTTCAGAACTTCAAAGGGACCAATATACCTCGGGCTAAGATTACCTCGCTTACCAAACCGCATCACCCCTTTCATGGGAGAAACCTTCAGCAAGACTTGCTCACCCTCCATAAACTTCAAGTCTCTAACCTTTCGATCTGCATATTCTTTTTGTCTACTTTGAGCCGCTAGAAGCTTTTCCTGAATGCATTTTACTTTATCTAACGATTCCCTCAAAAGGTCAGTACCCCAAGGTCTAGCCTCAAATGCATCAAACCAACCAATTGGAGACCTACATCTCCTCCCGTACAGTGCCTCAAATGGTGCCATACCAATACTTGAGTGATACTCTTATTGTATGAGAATTCTGCTAAGGGTAAAGAAGTTATCCCAATGACCACCAAATTCTATCACACAGGCACGAAGCATATCCTCCAACACTTGAAACGTTCGCTCAGACTGACCATCGATCTGAGGGTGAAATGCGGTACTACTAAGATCCAACCTATTACCTAATTCAGCATGCATGTTTTCCAAACCATAGAAGTAAACTGCGTACCTCTATCTGATATGATGGAAAGTGGAAATCCATGCAATCGAACAACTTCAGAGATGTAAAGTTTGGCTAACTTCTCTGCATTGTAAGTCACCTTCCGGAAGGAAAGAGCAGACTTAGTTAATCTGTCAACAATTACCCAAATAGAGTCATATTACCCATTGTCTTGGGAAAGACCAACCACGAAGTCCATTGCAATTCTCTCCCACTTCCATTCAGGAATGGACATTCTCTGAAGGGTCCCTCCAGGCCTCTGGTGCTCATACTTTACTTGCTGACAATTCGGGCATGAACCACAAACTCCACAATGTCACGCTTCATTCTACTCCACCAAAAATGTTGCTTTAGGTCACGATACATCTTGGTTGCACCAGGATGTTAGAATACCTTGAACTATGAGCCTCTGTAAGAATAGTGGGAATCAAATCATCGCGCGGGGAACACATACCTCCCCTTAATTCAAAACACTTTCCTCATCGATTCTTGCTTCTTTAGCCTCTCCTCGCAACACTTTATCTCGGATCCGGATCAATTCTCATCAGTAAACTGCTTCCCTTAATCTTGTCAAGAAAGGAAGATCTTGCCTCCACACAGGCCAAAAATCCTCCATGCTCATTCACTTCTAACCTCATAAGGTCATTAGCCAGAGTCTGAACCTCTCTAGCCAATGGGCGTCTAGAAACTTGCAAGTGAGCTAGACTTCCCATGCTTCCTGCCTTTCTACTTAAAGTATCTGCCACGACATTAGCTTTTCCCGGATGATACAAATAGTGATATCGTAGTCCTTCAGTAGTTCCATCCATCTCCTCTGTCTCAAATTCAAATTTTTCTGAGTAAAGACATACTGTAGGCTATGATGATCCGTTAGACTTCACACTTAACCCCATATAGATAGTGCCTCCATTGCTTTAATGCAAACACTACCGCGGCCAACTCCAAATCATGGGTCGGTAATTACGTTCGTGCACCTTTAATTGCCTTGAAGCATAAGCAATTACATTCTTTTCTCTTGCATTAGAACTGCACCCAAACCAGAATAGGATGCATCACAATAAACAATAAAATTCTTACCTTCCACTGGCAGGGTAAGAATTGGTGCAGTAGTCAACAAGGTCTTGAGCTTCTGAAAGCTTTCTTCACACTCATCCGACCATACAAATGGGACACTCTGCTTAGTAAATTTTTCATTGGGAAGCAACAGAGAAAATCCCTTGGCAATCGACGGTAGTAGCTAGCTAAACCAACAAAACTCCTCACCTCTGTAACATTAGTGGTCTTGCCCACTCTTCACTGCTTCATCTTGGAAGGATCCCCATCATCATCCTCCTTAGAAAACCACATGCCCCAAGAAGGACACTGAATCTATCAAAACTCACACTTGGAGAATTTGACATAAAGCTTTTTCTCCTCAACATTTCCAATACAATTCTCAAGTGCTCCTCATGTTCTTTCTTGCTCTTTGAGTATACCAGTATATCATCAATGAATACAATGACAAAGAGATCCAGATATGGCTTAAAAATCCCATTCATCAAGCTCATGAAAGCAGCAGGGGCATTCGTAAGCCCAAAAGACATTACTAAGAACTATAACGCCCATACCTGGTCCGAAAGGCAGTCTTGGGCACATCCGTTGCCGTACGTATTGTTCAATGATGATAACCAGATCTCAAATCGATTTTTGAGAAGGTAAAGCACCTTGTAATTGATCGAACAAATCATCGATGCGAGGAAGAGGATACTTGTTCTTAACAGTTACCTTATTCAGTTGTCTGTAGTATATGCACATCCGGAAACTCCCATCCTTCTTCTTCACAAACAAAACAGGAGAACCCCAAGTGGATGCACTTGGTCTAATGAAGCCTTTTCCTAACAATTCTTGAAGTTGAGCCTTTAATTCCCTTAACTCTGCGGGAGCCATTCCATAAGGGGTATGAAAATTGGGCGAGTACCCGATTCAAGATCAATGCAAAAGCCAATATCTCTATCCGGTGTCATACCAGGAAGGTCTGCAGGAAACACATCCGGAAACTCACGGACTATCAAAACCGACTCAATCGAAGGTACTTGGGTAGTATCATCTCTGAGGTGTGCCAAGAAAGATAAACACCCTTTACTAACCATTCTCTTAGCACGAAGAAAGGAGATGATACAAACTGGAGTGGAAGTGTAGTCACCCTCCCACACTAACGGATCTGTCCCAGGCTTGGCCAACGTTACAGTTTTTGCATTACAATCTAAGATCGCAAAATTTGGAGAAAGCCAAGACATACCCAGAATTACATCGAAATCACTCATTTCCAAGATAACCAAGTCTACATGAGTATTGCTTCCCACAAAAGTCACAGACAAGACCTATATACCCTTTCAACTATCACAGACTCACCCACCGGAGTAGACACACTAATAGGCATGTCAAGTAATTCACAAGGTAAATTAAGACCAGTAGCAAATGAGGAAGATACATATGAAAATGTGGAGCCAGGATCAAATAATACAGAAGCCATGAAATCACAAACCAAAAGATTACCTGTGATAACAACATCAGATGTCTCCGCTTCAGACTGTCCGCGGAAAGCGTAACAATGGGCCTATCGCCTGTCTGTCCGTTGCCCCTACCATGTTGTGCTGGAGTGGCTCCAGTTTGCCCGTCACCCCGTCCGTTTTGGTGACCACCATTACCTCAACCACCACGTCCTCTAGGGTGACGGCCTCTTCCATGACCACTTCTACCTCTGGCTATTGGAGGTCTGTAACTCTATTATGGACAATACCTCTTAATGTGTCCAGTCTCCCCACATCCATAACACTCTCTGGATTCAAGCATCGGTCTCTATGAGAATGACAAAGTCTGGGGATAACCTCCAAACTCAGAGAAATGTTGACCGATCTGCGGTGGACCCCCAACTACAGCCTATAGTGAAGACTGAATAGGTCGGGCTGGGTAACCTCCTGAACCTTGCCCTCTGGAGTAAGAACCATTAAACTCACCTCCCTTACGAAACCTTTTAGATGTCGATGCCATGGTGAAGTCATCTAGCTTCACTCCCTCCACCTCTATCACGAAGTCTACCACTTCCTGAAAGGATTTTGCTGTAGCCGCTACCTGTAAGGCTGAAATCCGCAAATCTGACCTCAACCCCTTCACAAAACGGCGAATCCGCTCTTGTGGACTGAACAAGTTGGGTGGCATACCTGGATAATGCACGAAACTTAGCCTCATACGCCAATAACCGACATCTTGCCTTGCTCTAGGCTCAAGAACTCATCTGTCCTCCTATCCCTCAAGGTCTGGGGAATATACTTCTCCATAAATAAGCTAGAGAATGACGCCCAAGTCATGGGTTGGTGCCTGTGCGGGGTGACACTCAACATGTGTGCCGCCACCACATTTTGGCGTTTTCCTGAAACTGATAGGTCACAAACTCAACGCCAAACCGTTCCACTATGCCCATTTTATGTAGTAACTCATGACAATCAACCAGAAAATCGTAGGCATCCTCAGATTCAGCACCCTTGAAGACTGGAGGTTTCAATTTCAAGAACTTATTGAAAAGTTCATGCTGATCACTTGTCATTATAGGCCCTGTAGTCAAACGAGGAAACGTGCCTATTTCAAATGAGGCATCCATGCGGGGAGCCACAACAGCTGCCTGTTGTACTTCTGGAACCTGAGGTGCTGGTGCAGAGAACACTGGAGGTGTCTGGCCTTGATCAGATAACCCGCTAAGATAAGCAAGAACCTGACTAATCATCT
Source organism: Solanum peruvianum (assembly GCA_027705065.1). NCBI lineage: Eukaryota > Viridiplantae > Streptophyta > Magnoliopsida > Solanales > Solanaceae > Solanum > Solanum peruvianum. The sequence goes on along the minus strand of JAKWJD010000845.1, from coordinate 7,748 downwards.
CTGGGTAGGTTGGGGTGGTAATTCCTCATTCTGCACTTGCTCATTTTCCCCTTCCTCGCCCTCTCTTACTACTTCCTCAGTCGGTGGAGGAGTCACCGCCCTAGTACTAGATGGGCCAGGTGCTTGTCCTCTTCCTCTAGATGACGTTCTCCCGCGACCTCTACCACGACCTCTTCGAGCTACAGCCCCAGTGGCTGGCTCAGATGCATCTTGTCTTGCCGTTGTTGGTGTTGGCGCGGTTGTTGCTCTAGTTCTAACCATCTGCGAAATAGAGTGAAGATGGTTAGATACCAATTTGTATAACCCAGATACCGATTGGATCCAAGTAATAGCACGGACGAAAGAAAGAAAGAATGGAATTTTCCTAAAGTCTTATAGCCTCTCAAAGAAAAGTAAAGGTGTCCCCCTCCCATTCCTTAAGACTCTACTAGACTCGTTCTTGTGTGATGAGATCAACGAACCTAATGCTCTAATACCAAGTTTGTCACGACCCAAAACGAGCCGCGAGTGGCACCCACACTTATCCTACTATGTGAGCAAACCAATCAATCTAAACCCAACATTTTAACATGATAAACAGATTATAATGCGGAAGACTTAAACTCATTAATGAAAATCGATTAAATAATTTCTAAAAACTCAATACTTATTATTCCCCAAAATTTGGAAGTCATCACCACAAGAACATCTATCCTCAATTACTAAAGCTAAGAGTATCTAAGAAACTAAAAAAAATAACAGCTAGTAGTAGAACTTCAGAACTTCAAGGCATCAAGACATGAAGAAGAAGATCCAGTCCAAGCTAGAAGCATTAGCTCACCCTGAAATCTGGCGTGATGAAGACTGGCTAGAGTTGTGGTTGAGTTGAAGATGATGACACGTTTGCTGCACTCCACAAATAATCAAAGAAAAACAAATACAAGTAGGGGTCAGTACAAGGCACAAGTACTGAGTAGGTATCATCGGCCAACTCAAAATAGAAAACAGTATATGTTAGATAATAACATAAAATCAACTAATATTCTTAACAGGCGACAACAACAATTACCATAACCCTTGGTCACAACGCCAAGCACATCTATGAGGACTCAAGCCTCCCCATCATACCATTTGGGAATTAGTTCTTTAAAATTTAGTATATTATCATAATTCAAGATTCATTATCTTTATTCCTCTTGTGTCGGTATGTGACACTCCGCTCCACTACAACTATCCTGGTGTCGGAACGTGACACCCGATCCATAGACTATCCTGGTGTCGGAACATGACACTCCGATCCATATACTATCCTGGTGTCGGAACGTGACACTCCGATCCATGTACTATCCTGGTGTCGGAACGTGACACTCCGATCCATATACTATCCTTGTGTCGGAACGTGACACCCGATTCTCTAATCTCATTACTTTAGTTCATCAAGCCTTCTTTTATACCAAGGCATCATCATTAACAATGTAAATTTAAGATTTAAGATTCACAGCCTCATCTTCCCAACCCATTACAATTATAAAATCAATCATGCAAGCACACAATTAAGCATATAGAAGACTTTATAATACTACCCAACACATATCCTTCGTTATTAAGAGTTTACTATGAGATAGTATAAACCATAACTGTCACGACCCAAAACCGAGGCCGCGACTGGCACCCACATTCACCCTCCTATGAACTTCAAGTCTCTAACCTTTCGGTCTGCATACTCCTTTTGCCTACTTTGCGCCGAGAAGCTTTCTTGAATGCACTTCACCTTATCTAACGAATCCCTCAAGAGGTCAGTACCCCAAGGTCTAACCTCAAATGCATCGAACCACCCAAGGGGAGATCTACACCTCCTCCCATACATGCTTCAAATGGAGCCATATCGATGCTGGAGTGATAGCTATTATTGATGAAAATTCTGCCAAAGGTAAGAAACTATCCTAATGACCACAAACTCTATCACGCATGCACGAAGCATATCCTCCAACACTTGAATCGTTCGCTCAGACTCACCATCAGTCTGAGGGTGAAAACGCAGTACTAAGGTCCAACCTAGTACCTAATTCAGCATGTAATGTCCTCCAAAAAATTAGAAAGTAAACTGCGTACCTCTATCTGATATAATGGAGAGTGGAACTCCATGCAGTCGAACGATTTCTGAGATGTAGATTTTAGCTACTTCTCTGCATTGTAGGTCAACTTGACAGGAATGAAGTGAGCAGACTAGTTACGTTAACCTATCAACAATTACCCAATGGAATCAAACTCCCAATGTTTTGGAAGACCAACCACGAAGTCCATCGCGATTCTCTCCACTTCTATTCAGGAATGGCATCCTCTGAAGTGTTCCCTCCGGGTCTCTGGTGTTCATACTTTACTTGCTGACAATTTGGACATTTGGCAACAAAATCCACAATGTCACGCTTCATTCTACTCCACCAGAATGTTGTTTTAGGTCGCGGTACATCTTGGTTGCACCAGGATGTATCAATATCCGGAACTATGAGCCTCTTGTCAAAATAGTGGTGATCAAATCATCGATGCGGGGTACGCATACCCTTCCCTTAATCCTCAAAACACCTTCCTCATCAATTATTGCTTCCTTAGCCTCTCCTCGCAACACTTTATCTCGAATTCGACTAGTTTCTTCATCATCAAACTGTCTTCCTTGATCTTGTCAAGAAAAGAAGATCTTGCCTCTACACAAGCTAAAAATCCTCCCTTCTCATTTATTTCTAACCTCATAAGGTCATTAGTACCAGAATCTGCACCTCTCTAGCCAATGGGCGTCTAGAAACTTGAAAATGAGCTAGACTTCCCATGCTTCCGGCCTTTCTACTTTAGAGCATCTGCCACAACATTCGCCTTTCCCGGATGATACAAGATATGTGATGTCGTAGTCCTTCAGTAGTTTCCATCATCTCCTCTGTCTCAAGTTGAAATCTTTTGAGTAAAGACCTACTGTAGGCTACGATGGTCCGGTAGACTTCACACTTAACCCCATACAAATAGTGTCTCCATTGCTTTAGTGCAAATACAAACGCGGCCAACTCCAAATCATGGGTAGGATAGTTACGTTCATGCACCTTTAATTGCCTCGAAGCATAAGCAATCACATTCTTCTCTTGCATTAAGCACTGCACCAAACCCCAGAATAGGATGCATCACAATAAACGATGAAGTTTTTACCCTCTACTGGCAAGGTAAGAATTGGTGCAGTAGTCAACAAGGTCTGAGTTTCTGAAAGCTTTCCTCACATTCATCCGACCATACAATGGAACATTCTGCTTAGTCAAGTTCGTCAATTGGGAAGCAATAGAAAGAGAATCCCTTGACAAATCGGCGGTAGTAGCTAGCTAACCCCACAAAGCTCCTTATCTCTGACACATTTGTAGGTCTTACCCAATTTTTCACCATCTCAATCTTAGATGGATCCACCATCACCCCATCCTTAGAAACCACGTGCCCCAAGAAGGACACTGAATCTAGCCAAACTCACACTTGGAGAATTTCGCATAAAGCTTTTTTTCCTCAACAACTCTAACACCATTCTCAAATGCTCCTCATGTTCCTTCTTACTCTTGGAGTATATCAGTATATCATCAATAAACACGATCACAAAGAGGTCCAAATATGGCTTGAAAATCCCGTTCATCAAGCTCATGAAGGCATCAGGGGCATTCATAAGACCAAAAGACATTACAACAAATTCATAATGCCCATACCTAGTTCGAAAAGCAGTCTTTGGCACATCCGTTGCTCGTATTTTCAATTGGTGATAACGGACCTCAAGTCAATTTAGAGAGACACAAGCACCTTGTAACTGATCGAACAAGTCATCAATGCGAGGAATGGGGTACTTGTTCTTAATAGTTACCTTGTTTCAGTTGTCTGTAGTCTATGCACATCCGAAAGCTCCCATCCTTCTTCTTCACAAATAGCACCGGAGCACCCCAAGGAGATGCACTTGGTCTAATGAAACCTTTGCTCAACAACTCTTGAAGTTGTGCCTTTAACTCTCTTAACTCCGCGGGAGCCTATAAGGGGGTATAGAAATGGGGCGAGTTCCGGTTCAAGATCATAAGAAGTCAATATCCCTATCCGGTGGCATGCCAGGAAGATCTGCAGGGAACACATCCAAAAAACACGGACTACCGAGAACCGACGCAATCGAAGGTACTTGGGTAGTTTCATCCTTGAGATGTGCCAAGAAGAAAGCTAACACCCTTTACTAACCATTTTCTTAGCACGAAGAAAGGAGATGATACGCACCGGATTGGAGTGTAGTCACCCTCCCACACTAACTGATCTGTCCCAGGCTTGGCTAACGTCACCGTTTTAGCATTACAATCCAAAATCGCAAAATTCGGAGAAAGCCAAGTCATACCCAGAATTACATCAAAGTCAACCCATTTCTAAAATAACCAAATCTACATAAGTGTTGCTCCCCAAAAAATTCACAAACAAGACCTATATACCTTTTCAACTATCACAGACTCACCCACCGGAGTAGAAACACGAATAGGCGTGTCAAGCATTTCACAATGTAAATTCAGACCATTAGCAAATGAGGAAGATACATAAGAAAATGTGGATCCAGGATCAAACAATACGGAAGACATGCAATCACAAATCAAAAGGTTACCTGTGATAACAGCATTAGATGTCTCCGCCTCCGATCTCCCAGGGAAAGCATAACAATGGGCCCTATCACCAGTCTGCCCGTTGCCCCTACCATGTTGTGTCGTAGTGGCTCCAGTTTGCCCATCACCTCTGCCGTTGTGGTGACCACCATTACCTCGACCACCACGTCCTCCAGAAAAGCGGCCTCTACCATGACCACCTCTACCTCTAGCGATTGGGGGTCTGTAACTCTGTTTTGGACAATTTCTCCTAATATGTCCAATCTCTCCACATCGATAACACTCCATGGAGTCAGGCATAGGTCTGTCGGAGAAGTGTTGACCATTCTGAGGTGGACCCCCAACTACAGTCTGTAGTGAAGACTGAATTGGTCAAACTGAGTAACCTCCGGAACCCTGTCCTCTAGTATATGATCCGTTGAATTCACCTCCCTTTCAAAACCTCTTTGATGTCGATGTCGTGGTGAAGTCGTCTGGCTTCACTCCTTCCACCTCTATCACAAGTCTACCACCTCTTGGAAGGATTTTGCCGTAGCCGCTATCTATAAGGCCGAAATCCGCAATTCTGACCCAAACCCTTCACAAAACGGCGATCCGTTCTTGTGGACTGAAACAGAGGGGTGGAATACCTGGATAATGCACAGAATTTAGCCTCGTATGCGTTAACCGTCATCCTACCTTGCTCTAGACTCAAGAACTCATCCCTTTTTCTATCTCTCAAATTCCTTGGGATATACTTCTCCATAACAAGCTAGAGAATGATTCATAAGTCATAGGTGGTGCCTCTGTTGGTTGACACTCAACATGTGACCGCCACCACATTTTGGCGTTCCCTTGAAACTGATAGCTCACGAACTCAATGCCAAACCGTTCTACTATACCCATCTTGTGTAGTAGCTCGTGACAATCAACCAGAAAATCGTAGGCATCCTCTGATTCTGCACCCTTAAAGACTGGAGGTTTCAATTTCAAGAACTTACTGAAAAGTTCATGCTGATCATTTGTCATAATAGGCCCAGTAGTCAGACGTGGAAATATGCCTATTCCCAATGAGGCATCCATACGAGGAGCCCCAGCAGCAGCATGTCGTATCTCTGAAACCGGAGGTGTGGTGCAGAAACCACTGGAGGTGCCTGACCCTGATCGGAACCGCTAAGATAAGCAAGAGTACCTGGTTGATCATCTCTGGGGTAGGTTGGGGTGGCAATTCCTCATTTTGCACTTGTTCACTCTCCCTCCTCACCTTCTTATCACCTCCTTAGCCGGCGGAGGAGTACCGCCCTAGTATAAGATGGGCTAGGTGCTTTTCCTCTCCTCTAGAGACGTCCTCCCACGACCTCTTCCACGGCCTCTTGCCACTATTCTTCCTCGAGCTACAGCCTCAGTGGCTGGCTCAGTCGTTTCTTGTCTTGCCGTTGTTGCTGCTGGTGCGGTCGTTGCTCTAGTTCTAACCATCTGCGAAATAGAGTGAAGATGGTCAGATACCAATTTGTATTACCTAGATACCAATTGGACTCAAGTAGTAGCACGAAAGAAAGAATGAAAGAATGGAATTTTCCTAAAGTCTTATAGCCTCTCAAAGAAAAGTTAAAGGCGTCCCCCTACCGTTCCTTAAGACTCTACTAGACTCGTTCTTGTGTGATAAGACCAACGAACTAATGCTCTGATACCAAGTTTGTCACGACAATAAAACCGAGGCCGCGACTGGCACCCACATTCACCTCCTATGTGAGCGAACCAACCCAATCTAAACCTTAACATTCAATTTATATCAACAGAAGATAATGCGGAAGACTTAATCGTTAATAAAAACTATTATTATTATCCCCAAATCGGGAATCATCAACACAAGAACATCTATGATCAAATTACTATCTAAGAATGTCTAAGAAGCTAAAAATACATAAGAAGCTAGTCCATGCCGGAAGTCAAGGCATCAAGACTTGAAGAAGAAGATCCAGTCCAAGCTAGACGCAGAGCTCACCCTGAGATCGGTATGACGAAGACTGGCTCGAATTACTGTTGAGTTGAAGTTGACGGAACGTTTGCTGCATTCCACAAATAAAAAGAAGAAAACATAAAAGTAGGGGGTCAGTAACAACCACAAGTACTGAGTAGATATCATCGGCCCACTCAAAATAGAAGATAATTATATCAGAATACGTTATAAATCAACTATAAACTAACATGTAGCAACAACAAGTACTATAATAATCACAAGTACCATCAAGTTCATCCATGAGGGCTCAAGCCTCAATACCATACTCATTTGGGAATAAGTTTATTAGATTGAGTATATTTATCATCTTTTCAAGATTCATTATCTTCTTCCTCTTGTGTCGGTACGTGGACATCGATCCCCTACCACTATGTGTCGTACGGGACACTCCGATCCCCTAATTCTAGACGTCGGTACGTGACATTCCGATCCCCTAATTCTACGTGTCGGTTCGTGAACACCAGATCCCCTATATGTGTCGGTACGTGACACTCCGATCCCCTATATGTGTCGGAACGTGACACTCCGATCCCCTACATGTGTCGGTACGTGACACTCCGATCCCCTAATCTACGTGTCGGTTCTTGGACACCCGTCCCACTAATACTATGTGTCGGAACGTGATACTCCGATCCACTAATACTATGTGTCGGAACGTGACACTCCGATCCACTAATCTCATTCTATCGTTCATCAAGCCTTCTCTATAAAGGCATCATCATCCCATTACTTTAATTCATCAAGCCTTCTTTTTATACAAGGCATTATCATTAATCAGTAGATTAAAGTTTCTTTCAAGATTTGGGATTCAATGATTTTCATCATGCTTGTTTTATCAAAATCACATAATCATATTCATGCAAGTATACAATTAAGCATATAGACAAGTTTACAATACCACCAATACATATCATTCACTATTAAGAGTTCACTACGAGTATCGTAAAAAAAACCATAACCTACCTCCACGTAGAATTGAAATCAACAAGCAATTTCCCAAGCTTTGATATTCTTCTCGTTTCTCCTCTCCCAATTCGATCTACTCCTCTCTTTCTCTCTTGTTCTTTCTGTTTTCTTTTATTCAAACCCTCTTTCTTTTACCCTAATTAACATATAATTAAGTG
>JAKWJD010000844.1:0-13476 GCA_027705065.1 Solanum peruvianum | reverse complement strand
TTATATTTATAGATTCATAAAACCTTTAATAAAAGAAAAGAACTACTCAAAATATTAAGATCTTATTCAAATAGGAAAACCTATTTATTGTAAGAAATCAAGCCAATAAGCCCAAACAAATCTCCCCCTTGGCCTGAATTTCTAACAAAATAAAGTTGCCCACTTTCTTCACATAATATTTACGACCTTTCATTTCTTCTCCATAAACTCCCCTATAAAATCTACGTCTCGGCACTGAGAACCTCCCTACAACTTCTCCAACAAAGATATTCATTACTGTGAAAAGGTTGCGGTTATAACTACAACCACCAAGATGAAAATCCAATTTGAACTTATTTCCATCAACAAGCATATATATATATATATATATATATATATATATATATTATATATATATATATTATATATATATATATAAACACAATGTTACTATTTCAATTATGAAATAATAGAATGATCATATTTATAAATATTAAATGATAGAATATCATAATGATTTTAAATTTTGAATTAAATATTTAGGAGTAATGACTAAAAACATACCTCTTTTGTAGCTCAAAATCAAACTACATTCTTAAGATACATAATGAACAAAAAAACATCCATAAGTTATCCTCAAAAGTTGCAACTTACACACCTCTATTAAATGCATTGTTTCAAGGATATCAAGTAAAGTTTTTATCAGGTGAAAAGAATATGTGTTGTACTCTTTTCCTTAACCATGACTTTTTCCCAATTGGGTTTTCCATGTATGGTTTTTAACGAGGCAACATTCAAAGCGTATTGAAAGATATGTGTACTATTTTTCCTTCTCTAGAATTTTTTTCCCACGGGTTTTTTCCTAGCAAGATTTTGACGAGGCATGTTATTTATGGACATCCAAGGGGGAGTGCTATAAAACAATATAATGTGTGTGTCCACTACACCAAGAAGTTACTACATAACCTCCTCCATTATGAAGATAAACATAACCTCCATAACCTCCAAGTTTATTACCATTACTCTTGTAATCTTTCACTTTCATAACCTCCCCATTAAATTCATGTTAATGTCATATTTATGACTAACCATTTGTGTGTTTTCATACTACACTATAAATAGAGGCATAAGGGTTCATATTGTATACACTTGAAGACTTGGAATAATAAGAAAAACTCTCATCTCTTATCTTATTATTTCTATTGCTTTCATATTCAATATTTCTTGTGTTGTTTTACTTTAGTTTACAACAGGATTCATTAAATGTATTGAATTTCATGAAAATTAGTAGTGTTATTCTCAATGTGGAACATAATTATTGAAATTATAAAAAAATTATTATTTTGTAGAGGTATTAATCAATAAATTAAAAAATATTACTTTAAAGAATGTTGATAAAAATTTTAATATAGCTTATTTTTCCCCCTTAAAAACAAGAGATACAAAAAAATAACAAGAATGGAAGAATAAACCACAATGAAATATCAAAAAATAGGAAGAAAGTGAGTGAATAATGTATTGATGTGAATATAAATAAATACTTCTCCTACAGTGTTTTTTATTGAGAAGGAAATTTTTTTTGGGCATTGTAATTTCTTGAAATCAACTTGTATTGTATAACTTTAGACGACATTGTAGGTGCAAGAAAAAAATGTATTTACTGCAACACCCTTATCAGTCACCTTTATTTACGAACTTACCCCAAAAAGTGAATCATTGTTGCTGCTAAAATATATCATATCATCCTGTCGATCGATCACAAAAGACAGACATGGCAGTTAGCAAGGTCCACTGGCAAATAGGTGAAGGAAATTCTTCTTCTTCAACTAGTGAAAACAACATTTTTGTGCAATCAAAGTTCTACAAGATTATATTATATCAATAGTAGCATTGCTAGCCTCGAGGAGACCCTTGGTCTGACTTACTTACTCATCGGAAGACTTAAACACAAGAGAATATAACTCAAGGAATAGCTAAAAAAATATAATACTTAGCAAAAATTACAACATAAGTCTTAAACGTATACTATTGAAATAAATAAGAAAAAAACTAATACTATATGTCTATAAAGCCTTGAAATAAATATGGATGTTGGGAAAGTACCCCAATCATTCTAACAATTGAAAACTAAAAACAGTAGTTGAATGTTAATTGTCCTCTGTAATGAAGTAAGGCTCAGCAACAGACTTTGAGTAGCTCACTAGATCAACAGTACGCCGGATGTTGGTGCTAACTACCTGCGACTGCATTATAAGCGATGCACAACTGACATCAGTACATTGTATGTATGAGTACGAGTTGAAATGCTAAAAAAAACATATATAGGTTTGAAGGAGATTCTAAAGGAAACACTTATCTTGACACTTCTCAACTCATGAACAGTTAGCTAAACTCATTTCAATATTAAGTAATTTAAAAGAAAATGCATTATAAAGAAAAGTTGTCTCAAAGATGTTGTAAACTCTATGTGTATGCAAACACACAAAATGACTACGAGATGAATGTAAAGATAGAAAATAAACTAAAGTAAATTCTTAATCGTAATAAATAACATTTCATACTTCCTCTCAAAGTCTACTCATGCAATGCATGAATGAAGTCTCATACCCCCATTCATACTAAGCAGAACCTCTTGAGAAACCATGCAACTACTGATGTGGGAGTTTCTCTAACCGACAACCATAACTTAATAGTTATAGTAATGATTCATCATTACTCGGCCCACGCCACCCGACCATCCTAAATTTGCTAGAGTATATGATGTAAACATCCTAATGGATCCACTAGTCTATTGTCAAAAGGATTCATCTAAAAAGTATGACTCTTTTATTACCCATGATGGCTAAATGTTGTTCATGGAAACCTTATTTAATATAAAACGCACATCCATACATCGGTGCTCAATACTACTCTAAAAAATATACTTAACATGTATGTTTTAAAAAACATTTTCTCTTGTTATTTAATGTTAGTGCTCATAAACTTAGCTCAAAGACAATTTTGGAAATCTCAGTTTCCCTGCATGATTTATTTTATAAGCTATTAACTCTTTTCTGAAAAATCGCTAGAAGGTTCTTTGGAAAACTCAGTTTCCATTCTTGTTCCAATATGAAAAACATTTCTTTTAAACTCCTATGGGAATACATAGTCCCCGTATATTTCTCAGACGGAAGAACTTCAACTGTTTACTCTTTAGTTAGCTTGAAACTTGAGTCTTAAGACAACTCTTAGGGAATAATTACTTCGCTTATAACTCTTTACTTGTTACATAACTTGAATCTTGAATCTTAAAACAAAGTTAAAACGTTGTTAAAAACCCTTTAGAACTCTTAAGAACTTTGTTTTTACTTGCTTCTTAACTTCTTTGACTTAGATCTTATCATTTCTTGAATTACATAATGGATTAAAGGTTCATGACTTCATGTTGATGGATTATTTCATGATGTTTAGATGTATCTTAGAGTGTTGAAATCAACAAAAAAATGTGGGCACATCACTTAGGAACTAGTATGAAAATGTGGAGGGAAACGGGGAGAAGTGACGTCTCTTGCGCTCTGAAAGGCATCGGGCGCAAACATTCAAAGTTAAGAACACATTCTGTGGCGCTCTGGATGGCACAATGCACTAGACGACAGGTGCATTGCCCCAACCCTTGCCAAGAAAATCTTAGACTTTTCTCCTTTATTTTTCATCTCTAAAACTCTCTAAACTTCCATGGTTTTTCCCTCAAACACATCGAATCATTAGCACCCTCAATACCCAATAGATATGAATCGAAAAACAACCCAGAAGCACGAATCAAATCAACTCCAGGCATGCAACAACTCAACAACAAGAATTAATCAATTTTTTTCTAGAACTTCACTATCTATCATTCAACAAAATCGTTGAATTTAAATAGGTTGGTATGTGGGTTAACTAACCCAAAATGAAAGATCTCATATAACAATTTTATTTAAAAATATATATGTTAAAATAAAATTAGTTCATTTTTTTCTGAATTTATGTCTACAATTGATACTGTTAAGGAATTTTTTTTTTTTTTAAAAATAATTACAAAATAATGAATTATTAAACGTTTTATATTTCATGAAAATTAGTAGGGATATTTTCAATGTGGAATATAATTATTAAAGTGTAAAGAATGTATTTTGTAGATGTATTCATTATATATATATATATTGTAACGACCTGTTTAGTCGTTTTGAGTAGCAGATTTTATTTCTGGAAAAACTGGCTAAGACGACGGACACCACGACGGATCGTCGTGGGCACGACGGACCGTCGTGGGCACGACGGACCGTCGTGGGCACTACGGACCGTCGAGGGCGTCTCGTTCCAAAACACTTAGGAATTCTGAAATTTGAGTGCTGAAATCGACTCTCTGAACTCTGTGACGGACCTGCAGGACGTACTGTCACAGGTATGACGAACCGTCGTGATCCCCCGTTTCAAAACACTTCAACTCTTGAGAATTTGGTACAGGGAACGAGTCTCTGAACGTCGTGACGGAAGTGCAGGACGGACCGTCGTAGGTACGACGGGCCGTCACAGACGCCTTAAACAAATTGAGTCCACGACGAACCTCATGACGGAGAGTCCCAGGCACGACGGGCCATCACAGTTTGCGTAATCCCAGTCGGAGTCGGATTTCTGGTTAAGTTTTAAAGGGACGTTTTGGACTATTCCTGCCATAATTATATATTTCGTGGGTTTATATTAATAACTCAACTACTTGGGGGATAGAAGAGGTAACTTTGAGTTAATTAGTGGGGTATTATTGTCATCTTTTACACTTTATTATATGTTAATTAGGGTAAAATAAAGAGGGTTTTAATAAGAAAAAGAGAAAGAACAAAGATAGAGAGAGAGGAATCGATCGAAGAGGGAAGAACACAAAGCTTGGGAAATTGCTTGTTTGAATTCAATTCTTCGGTGGAGGTAGGTTATGGTTGTTTATGCTATCTTATAGTAAAATCTTAATAGCGAATGATATGTGTTGGTAGTATTGTAAACCTTCTATATGCTTAATTGTATGCTTGCATGATTGTGATTATGAAATTGTGATAAAATAAGCATGATGAAGCTATTGAATCCTAAATCTTGAAAGAAACCCTAATTCACTTGTTATTGATGATGCCTTTGTGTAAAAGAAGGCTTGATGAATTAGGGGATCGGGTGCCACGTTCCGGTACCAGGATAGAAATAGAGGATCGGGTGCCACGTTCCGGTACCAGGATAGAAATAGAGGATCGGGTGCCACGTTCCGGTTACCAAGATAGAATAGAGGATCGGGTGCCACGTTCCGGTACCAGGATAGAATGAGGATCGGAGTGTCACGTTCTGACACCAGGATAGAATATGGATCGGGTGCCACGTTCCGGTACCAGGATAGAATGAGGATCGGAGTGCCACGTTCTGGTACCAGGATAGAAATAGAGGATCGGGTGCCACGTTCCGGTACCAGGATAGAATGAGGATCGGAGTGTCACGTTCCGACACCAGGATAGTATATGGAGTCGAGTGTTACGTACCGACACGAGGGGAATAAAGATAATGAATCTTGAAATATGTTAATGAATTCAATCTAATGAATCTAATTCCCAAATGAGTATGATATTGAGGCTTGAGTCCTCATGGATGAACTTGTTAGTACTTATTGATGATTTTAGTACTTGTCGTTGCTACATATTGAGTATTATAGTTGATTTATGATATTAACTGATATATACTGTTTTCTATTTTGAGTTGGCCGATGATACTTACTCAGTACTCGTGTTTTGTACTGACCCCTACTTGTTTGTTTCTTTCTTTGTTAATTGTGGGGTGCAGCAAACGTGCTGTCGTCTTCAACTCAACAGTGATTCTAGCCAGTCTTTGTCACACCGGATCTTCAGGGTGAGCTAATGCGTCTAGCTTGGACTGGATCTTCCTCTTCATGTCTTGATGCCTTGAACTTCCGGCATGGACTAGCTTTTTAGTTATTTTGTTCTAGACATTCTTAGTTTAGTAATTTTAGATAGATGTTCTTGGTGGTGATGACTTCCAGATTTTGGGGAATAATAGATGTTGAATTTTAGAAGTTATTGAATTGGTTTATTAAATGAGTTTAAGTCTTCCGCATTACTTTCTGTCGATATTATATTGAAATGTTAAGGGTTAGATTGGTTGGTTCGCTCACATAGGAGGGTGAATGTGGGTGCCAGTCGCGGCTCGGTTTGGGTCGTGACAAAACTTGGTATCAGAGCATTAGGTTCGTTGGTCTCATCACACAAGACAGGTCTAGTAGAGTCTTAAGGACGGTAGGGGGACGCCTTTACTTTTTCTTGAGAGGCTATAAGACTTTAGAAAATTCCACTCTTTCTTTCTTTCTGTCTGCTACTACTTGAATCCAATTGGTATCTAGGTGATACAAATTGGTATCTAACCATCTTCACTCTATTTCGCAGATGGTTAGAACTAGAGCAACGACTGCGCCAACACCAACACCGGCAAGGCAAGATACAACTGAGCCAGCCACTGGGGCTGTGGCTCGAGGTGGAACAGCGGCAAGAGGCCGTGGTAGAGGTCGTGGGAGGACGTCCTCTAGAGAAAGAGGACGAGCACCTATTCCATCTGATGCTAGGGCGGTGACTCCTCCACCGACTGAGGAGGTAGTAAGAGAGGGTGAGGAAGGGGAAACTGAACAAGTGCAAAATGAGGAATTGCCACCCCAACCTACCCCAGAGATGATCAATCAGGTTCTTGCTTATCTTAGCGGGTTATCTGATCAGGGTCAGGCACCTCCAGTGGTTTCTGCACCAACACCTCCGGTTTCAGAGATACGACATGTGGCTACTATGGCTCCCCGCATGGATGCCTCATTGGAGATAGGCACGTTTCCACGTCTGACTACTGGGCCTATAATGACAAATGATCAGCATGAACTTTTCAGTAAGTTCTTGAAATTGATACCTCCAGTCTTCAAGGGTGCTGAATCTGAGGATGCTTATGATTTTCTGGTTGACTGTCATGAGCTACTACACAAGATGGGTATAGTAGAACGGTTCGGTGTTCAGTTCGTGAGTTATCAGTTTCAAGGAAAGGCCAAGATGTGGTGGCGATCACATGTTGAGTGCCAAGTGACAGAGGCAACACCTATGACTTGGGCCTCATTTTCTAGCTTGTTTATGGAGAAGTACATCCTACGGACTTTGAGGGATAGGAAAAGAGATGAATTCTTGAGCCTAGAGCAAGGCAGGATGTCGGTTAATGCATATGAGGCTAAGTTTCGTGCTTTATCAAGGTATGCCACTCAACTCTGTTTCAGTCCACAAGAGCGGATTCGCCGGTTTGTGAAGGGGTTGAGGTCAGAGTTGCGGATTTCGGCCTTACAGGTAGCGGCTACGGCAAACTCCTTCCAAGAAGTGGTAGACTTCGTGATAGAGGTAGAGGGAGTGAAGCCAGATGACTTCACCATGGCAACTACATCAAAAGGTTTCGAAAGGGAGGTGAGTTTAGTGGTTCCTACTCCAGAGGACAGAGTTCCGGAGGTTACTCAGTTCGAACCATTCAGTCTTCACTACAGACTGTAGTTGGGGGTCCATCTCAGACCGGTCAACACTTCTCTGAGAGACCTATGCATGAACCCAGAGAGTGCTATGGATGTGGGGAGATTGAACATATTAAGAGATATTGTCCAAAACAGAGTAATCGACCCCCAATAGCTAGAGGTAGAGGTGGTTATGGAAGAGGCCGTCATTCTGGAGGACGCGGTGGTCGAGGTAATGGTGGTCACCAGAACGGCCGAGGTGATGGGAAAACTGGAGCCACTACATCACAACATGGTAGGGGCAATGGACAGACAAACGATAGGGCCCATTGTTACTCTTTCCCTGGGCGGTCGCAGGCGGAGACATCTGATGCTGTCATCACAGGTAATCTTCTGGTTTGTGATTGCATGGCTTCTGTATTATTTGATCCCGGATCCACATTTTCTTATGTATCTTCCTCATTTGCTAATGGTCTAAATTTACATTGTGAATTACTTGATATGCCTATTCGTGTTTCTACTCCGGTGGGTGAGTCTGTGGTAGTTGAAAAGGTATATAGGTCTTGTTTGGTGAACTTTGTGGGGAGCAACACTTATGTAGATTTGGTTATCTTAGAAATGGTTGATTTTGATGTAATTCTGGGTATGACTTGGCTTTCTCCGCAATTTGCGATCTTGGATTGTAATGCTAAAACAGTGACGTTAGCCAAGCCTGGGACAGATCCGTTAGTGTGGGAGGGCGACTACACTTCCAATCCGGTTCGTATCGTGTCCTTTCTTCGTGCTAAAAAGATGGTTAGTAAGGGTTGTTTAGCCTTCTTGGCACATCTCAGGGATGACACTACCCAAGTACCTTCAATCGAAACGGTTTAAGTAGTACGTGAGTTTTTGGATGTGTTCCCTGCAGATCTTCCTGGTATGCCACCGGATAGGGATATTGACTTCTGCATCGATCTTGAACCGGGTACTCGCCCCATTTCTATACCCCCTTATATAATGGCTCCCGCGGAGTTAAGAGAGTTAAAGGCACAACTTCAAGAGTTGTTGAGCAAAGGCTTCATTAGACCAAGTGCATCTCCTTGGGGTGCTCCGGTTTTGTTTGTGAAGAAGAAAGATGGGAGTTTTCGGATGTGCATAGACTACAGGCAGTTGAACAAGGTAACTATTAAGAACAAGTATCCTCTTCCTCGCATTGATGACTTGTTCGATCAGTTACAAGGTGCTTGTGTTTTCTCTAAGATTGATTTGAGATCCGGTTATCATCAATTGAAAATACGGGCAACGGATGTGCCAAAGATTGCTTTTCGGACTAGGTATGGGCATTATGAATTTGTAGTGATATCCTTTGGTCTTACGAATGCCCCTGCTGCGTTCATGAGCTTGATGAACGGGATATTTAAGCCGTATTTGGATCTCTTTGTTATCGTATTTATTGATGATATACTGATATACTCTAAAAGTAAGAAGGAACATGAGAGCATTTGAGAATGGTATTGGAAATGTTGAGGGAGAAAAAGCTTTATGCCAAGTTCTCTAAGTGTGAGTTTTGGCTAGATGCAGTGTCCTTCTTGGGGCACGTGGTTTCTAAGGAAGGAGTGATGGTGGATCCTTCTAAGATTGAGACATTGAAGAATTGGGTAAGACCCACTAATGTGTCAGAAATACAGAGTTTTGTTGGGTTAGCTAGCTACTACCGCCGATTTGTCAAGGGATTCTCTTCTATTGCTTCCCAATTGACGAACTTGACTAAGCAGAATGTTCCATTTGTATGGTCGGATGAGTGCGAAGAAAGTTTTCAGAAACTCAAGACTTTGTTGACTACCGCACCTATACTTACCTTTCCGGTAGAGGGTAAGAACTTCATTGTTTATTGTGATGCATCCTATTCGGGTTTGGGTGCAGTGCTAATGCAAGAGAAGAACGTGATTGCTTATGCTTCAAGACAATTAAAAGTGCATGAACGTAACTATCCAACTCATGACTTGGAATTGGCCGCGGTAGTGTTTGCATTAAAGCAATGGAGGCACTATTTATATGGGGTTAAGTGTGATGTCTATACGGATCATCGTAGTCTACAGTATCTCTTTACTCAGAAAGATTTGAACTTGAGGCAAAGGAGATGGATGGAACTACTGAAGGACTACGACATCACTATTTTGTATCATCCGGGGAAGGCGAATGTTATGGCAGATGCCTTAAGTAGAAAGGCGGGAAGCATGGGAAGTCTAGCTCATTTGCAAGCTTGTAGACGCCCATTGGCTAGAGAAGTGCAGATGTTGGCTAATGACCTCATGAGGTTAGAAGTAAATGAGAAGGGAGGATTGTTAGCTTGTGTGGAGGCAAGATCCTCCTTACTTGACAAGATTAAGGGGAAGCAGTTTGCTGATGAGAAATTGATCCGGATTCGAGATAAAATGTTGCAAGGAGAGGCTAAAGAAGCAACAATCGATGAGGAAGGTGTTTTGAGGATTAAGGGAAGGGTATGTGTACCCCGTATCGATGATTTGATCAACACTATTTTGACAGAGGCTCATAGTTCAAGGTATTCTATACATCCGGGTGCAACCAAGATGTATCGTGACCTGAAGCAACACTTTTGGTGGAGTAGAATGAAGCGCGATATTGTTGACTTCATTGCCAAATGTCCAAACTGTCAACAACTAAAGTATGAACACCAGAGGCCCGGAGGAACGCTTCAGAGAATGCCCATTCGTGAATGGAAGTGGGAGAGAATCGCAATGGACTTTCTGGTTGGTCTTCCAAAGACAATGGGTAAGTATGACTCCATTTGGGTGATTGTTGATAGGTTAACTAAGTCTGCTCATTTTATTTCGGTCAAGGTGACTTACAATGCAGAGAAGTTAGCCAAGATCTATATCTCAGAAGTCGTTCGATTGCATGGGGTTCCACTATCCATCATATCAGATAGAGGTACGCAATTTACTTCTAAGTTTTGGAAAACATTGCATGCTGAATTAGGTACTAGGTTGGACCTTAGCACTGCATTTCACCCTCAGACCGATGGTCAGTCTGAGCGAATGATTCAAGTGTTAGAGGATATGCTTCGTGCATGTGTGATAGAATTCGGGGGCCATTGGGATAGCTTCTTACCTTTGGCAGAGTTTTCATACAATAATAGCTATCACTCCAGTATTGACATGGCTCCATTTGAAGCATTGTATGGTAGGAGATGTAGGTCTCCCATTGGGTGGTTTGATGCATTTGAGGTTAGACCTTGGGGTACTGACCTTTTGAGGGATTCGATAGAGAAAGTGAAATCTATTCAAGAAAAGCTTCTAGCGGTGCAAAGTAGGCAAAAAGAATACGCAGATCGAAAGGTTAGAGACTTAGAGTTCATGGAGGGTGAACAAGTCTTGTTGAAAGTTTCGCCAATGAAAGGGGTGATGCAGTTTGGTAAAAGAGGTAAGCTAAGTCCGAGGTACATTCGGCCATTTGAAGTACTTAAGCGAGTAGGGGAGGTGGCTTGTGAGCTAGCCTTGCCCCCAGGGCTGTCCGGAGTACATCCGGTATTTCATGTGTCCATGTTAAAAAGATACCATGGGGATGGGAACTACATCATCCGTTGGGATTCAGTCTTGCTTGATGAGAATTTGACTTATGAGGAGGAACCGGTTGCTATTTTAGATAGAGAGGTTCCCAAGCTGAGGTCGAGATAGATTGCATCCATCAAAGTTCAATGGAAGAATCGACCGGTTGAAGAGGCCACTTGGGACAAGGAGGCAGATATGTGAGAAAAATACCCACACCTGTTTACAGATTCAGGTACTCCTTCTCGCCCTTACTTTTCTTCCTTTGATCGTTCGAGGACGAACGATGGGTAAATTGGTATCTATTGTAACGACCTGTTTAGTCGTTTTGAGCAATAGATTTTATTTCTGGAAAAACAGGCTGAGACGACGGACACCACGACGGACCGTCGAGGGTGTCTCGTTCCAAAACACTTAGGAATTCTGAAATTTGAGTGCTGAAATCGACTCTCTGATCTCTGGTACAGGGAACGAGTCTGTGAACGTCGTGACGGAAGTGCAGGACGGACCATCGTAGGTACGACGGGCCGTCACAGACGCCTTAAACAAATTGAGTCCACGACGAACCTGCATGACGGACCGTCCCAGGCACGACGGGCCGTCACAGGTTGCGTAATCCCAGTCGGAGTCGGATTTCTTGTTAAGTTTTAAAGGGACGTTTTGGACTATTCCTGCCATAATTATATATTTCGTGGGTTTATATTAATAACTCAACTTCTTGGGGGATAGAAGAGGTAACTTTGAGTTAATTAGTGGGGTATTATTGTCATCTTTTACACTTAATTATATGTTAATTAGGGTAAAAGAAAGAGGGTTTGAATAAGGAAAAGAGAAAGAACAAAGATAGAGAGAGAGGAATCGATCAAAGAGGAAGAACACAAAGCTTGGGAATTGCTTGTTTGAATTCAATTCTTCGTGGAGGTAGGTATGGTTTATGCTATCTTATAGTAAAACTCCTAGCGAATGATATGTGTGGTAGTATTGTAAACCCTTCTATATGCTTAATTGTATGCTTGCATGATTGTGATTATGAAATTGTGATAAAATAAGCATCATGAAGCTATTGAATCCTAAATTTTGAAAGAAACCCTAATTCACTTGTTATTGATGATGCCTTGTGTAAAAGAAGGCTTGATGAATTAGGGGATCGGGTGCCACGTTCCGGTACCAGGATAGAAATAGAGGATCGGGTGCCACGTTCCGGTACCAGGATAGAAATAGAGGATCGGGTTGCCACGTTCCGGTACCAGGATAGAAATAGAGGATCGGTGTGCCACGTTCCGGTACCAGGATAGAATGAGGATCGGAGTGTCACGTTCCGACACTAGGATAGAATATGGATCGGGTGCCACGTTCCGGTACCAGGATAGAATGAGGATCGGAGTGCCACGTTCCGGTACCTGGATAGAAATAGAGGATCGGGTGCCACGTTCCGGTACCAGGATAGAATGAGGATCGGAGTGTCACGTTCCGACACCAGGATAGTATATGGAGCGGAGTGTTACGTACCGACACGAGGGGAATAAAGATAATGAATCTTGAAATATGTTAATGAATTCAATCTAATGAATCTAATTCCCAAATGAGTATGATATTGAGGCTTGAGTCCTCATGGATGAACTTGTTAGTACTTATTGATGATTTTAGTACTTGTCGTTGCTATATATTGAGTATTATAGTTGATTTATGATATTAACTGATATATACTGTTTTCTATTTTGAGTTGGCCGATGATACTTACTCAGTACTCGTGTTTTGTACTGACCCCTACTTGTTTGTTTCTTTCTTTGTTAATTGTGGGGTGCAGCAAACGTGCCGTCGTCTTCAACTCAACAGTGATTCTAGCCAGTCTTCGTCAACCGGTCTTCAGGGTGAGCTAATGCGTCTAGCTTGGACTGGATCTTCCTCTTCATGTCTTGATGCCTTGAACTTCCGGCATGGACTAGCTTTTTAGTTATTTTGTTCTTAGACATTCTTAGTTTAGTAATTTGAGATAGATGTTCTTGTGGTGATGACTTCCAGATTTTGGGGAATAATAGATGTTGAATTTTAGAAGTTATTGAATTGGTTTTTATTAATGAGTTTAAGTCTTCCGCATTACTTTCTGTCGATATTATATTGAAATGTTAAGGGTTATATTGGTGAGTCACATAGGAGGGTAAATGTGGGTTCCAGTCGCGGCTCGGTTTTGGGTCGTGACATATATATATATATATATATATTATATATATATATATTACATCTACAAAATAATAATATTTTACAATTTCAATAATTTCATTCCATGTTGAGAATAAACTACTAATATTATGAAATTCAAAACATTTAATGAATTCATTATTTTCAAGTTAATTTTTTTAATAACATTCTTTGAGAGTATTAATTGTAGGAATAAAGTGAAAAAAAATTAATTAATTT
>JAKWJD010000843.1:0-13519 GCA_027705065.1 Solanum peruvianum | reverse complement strand
TGAATACACACACGGTCAGACTACATTGAACGTAGCAAACTATCATCCCCCTTGGGCAGCACATACCGTCGCACTACGTCGGCGTTAAAGGTCATCATTGCCCTTTATACTTGACACATGGTCGTACGAAGTCGACGTGGCATGCCATTGTCGCATTTGTCCAGCACATGGATAGACGACCTCGGCCGTGGCATGCCATCATCGACCTTGTGCATCACACAGGGTAGGACGACGACGGGCATAAGATGCCATCATCCCCTTGGGTAGCACACACGGTAGAACAACCTCGGGGGTGGCATCCCATCATCTCTCTTTGAAAGAATACACGATCGGACATGTTATCTTCGCCCTTGAACAGCACACACGATAGGACAACATAGGGCTTGGATGCCCGCATGGCCATTAGGCATTACACACAGTCGTATGACGTCGGGCATGGCATGCTATAAGAGCCCTTGGGAAGCACACACGTTGGGAAGATTTTGAGTGTGGCATGTCATCATCGCCCTTAGCCATCATACACGGTCGGACTACGTCGAACTGGTATACGATCATCACCATTAAGATGCATGCGCGGTAGGAATACATAGGGTTTGGCATGCCATCATCTCAACTAGGTAGTACACGGGGTCGAACGACATTTGGTGTGACATTTCATCATTGCCCTTGTAAAACACACACAGTGGCATGACGTCGGCATGGCATGCCATCATCGCCCTTGGACAGCATACACATGTTCGAACGATGTCGGGAGTGGCATTCCATCATCGTTCTTGGACAGCATACACGGTAGGATGACGTCAAGAGTGGCATGCTATTATTGCCCTTGAACTGCACACATGATTGGACTATGTTGGGTTTGGCATGCCTTCATCGCCTTTTGAAAGCATACACGGTCGGATAAAGTCGGATGTGGCATGCCATCATTTCCATTAGGCAGAAGACGCGGTCGAACACCGTCAGGTGTGGCATGCCATCATCGTAATTGGACAGCATACATGGTTGGATGACGTCGGGTGTGCCATGCCTTCATCGCCATTTGAAAGCATACACGGTCGGATAAAGTCGAGTGTGGAATGCCATCATTGCCACTAGGGAGAACACGCGGTCGAACAGCGTCGGGCGTGGCATGTCATCATCCCCATTGGGCAGCACACGCGGTCGGACGACGTCAGACGTGGCATGCCATTATTTTTCATTTGATATCACAAACGGTGGGACAACCTCGGCATGGTATACCATCATCGCCCTTAGATAGAATTTATGGCCGGACGACATCTTGCGTGGCATTCCATCATGGCCCTTGGATAGCACACATATCAGATTATGTCGGGCATAGAAGGCCATCATCGCCCTTTGGCAGCATGCATAGGGTCGGACGACTTTGGGAGGTGCATGTCATCATCGCCATTGGACAGCATACACGGTAGGGCGACGTCGAGCATGGCATGTTATCGTTGCCCTTGGAAAGCACACATGATCGTACTAAGTCGGGCGTGGAAATGCTATAATTTCCCTTGGGCAGCACAAACGGTCGCACGACGTCGAACGTAAAATGCCTTCATTGCCCTTGGACAACATGTATAGACGGACTACGTCGGGTGTGGCATGTTATCATCGCTCTTTGAAAGCATACACAATAGGACGACGTCGACCATGGCATGTTATAATCGCCCTTGGGCAACACACACGAACGAACAAAGTCGGGCATGGCATCCGCGCATGGCCCTTGGGCAGCACACATGGTAGGATGACGTCGGGCGTGGCATGCCATCATTTCTATTGGGTAGCACACAAGGACAGATAATGTCGGTCGTGACATGACATCTTCAACCTTGGATAACACAGATGGTTGGAGCACATCGGGCGTGGTATGCCATCATTTCTTTCGACAGCATACACGGTGGGAGTACGTAAGGCGTAGCATGCCGTCATTGCCCTTCGCCAGCACACACGGTTGGACAATGTCAGTGTGGCAGGCCATTATCCCACTTAGAAAGCATACATATGGTCGAACAACATCGGGCGTGGCATCCATCATCACCCTTGGACTGCTTACACGATCGGACGACATCAGGCGTGACATGTTATCATTTCCCTTAAACTGCACACACGGTTTGACGTCGTTGGGCGTGGAAATGCTTTCGTCGCCCTTACGCCTCATACACAGTCAGACGATGTAGGGTGTTAAATTACATCATTTCCCTTTGGAAAACATACATGGTTACAAGATGTCAACGTGGCATGCAATCATCACCTTTGGACTGCACACACGGACGGATGACGTTGGGAGTGGCCTGCCATCATCGCCCTTGTGCAGCACACACGATCGAACGACATCA
The DNA here is from genome assembly GCA_027705065.1 of Solanum peruvianum. Taxonomy (NCBI): domain Eukaryota; kingdom Viridiplantae; phylum Streptophyta; class Magnoliopsida; order Solanales; family Solanaceae; genus Solanum; species Solanum peruvianum. The sequence goes on along the minus strand of JAKWJD010000843.1, from coordinate 11,177 downwards.
GGCATTAGATGTCATCATTGCCCTTGGACACCACACGCGATCGGGCAACGTTAGGCGTGGCATGCAAGAAATGGTCCTGTAGTAGCACACACGATCGGACAACATCGAGTATGGCATGCCATCCTCGCCCATAGACATCACACACGATTAGAATACGTCGTGCAAGGCATGCTATCATCGCCCTTGGGCACCACATATGGTCGGACAATATCAGGGGTTGCATCCCGTCATCGCCCTTGGAATGTATACATGGTCGTGGTATGTTATTATCAATCTACAACAGCACACAGGATCGGAAGACCTTGGGCGTTGTTTGCCCACATGGCCCTTGGACAACATGCACAGTCGGATGACGTCGGGTGTGGCATGCCATCATCGCCATTAGGCAGCACACACGGTCAAACGGCGTTGGGCGTGGCATGCCACCATCGCCATTGTGGAGCACACGCGGTCGGACGACGTCAGGTGTGACATGCCATCTTTTCCCTTGGACAACACACCCGGTGAGACAACATTGGGAATGATATGCCATCATCGCCCTTGGATAGAATACATGGTCGGATGACATCGAGCGTGGCATGACATCATGGTCCTTGGACAGCACAAACGGTAAGACTACGTCGGGCATGGCAGGCCATCATCGCCCTAGGAGAGCATACACAGTAGGGCGACGTCGAGCATGGCATGTTATCATTGCCCTTGGAAAGCATACACGATCGTATTACATCAGGCGTGGAAGTAATATAATCGCCCTTAGGCAGCACAAACGGTTGAACGACGTCAGGCGTTAAATGCCATCATTGCCCTTGGACAACATTTATGGCCGGACTACGTTGGATGTGGCATGTTATCATCGCCCTTTGAAAGCATACACGATCAAACGACGTCGAGCGTGGCATGTTATCATCGCCCTTGGATAGCACACACGATCGGATGACGTCGGGCATGGCATGCTTGCATGTCCCTTGGGCAGTACACACAGTCAGATGACGTTGGGTGTGGCATGCCATCATTTTTCATTGGGAAGCACAAGTGGACGGATGACGTCGGGCGTGACATGCCATCTTCTTCCTTGGACAATACACACGGTGGGACGACGTCGGGCATTGCACGCCATCATATCCCTTGGACAACATACACGGTCGGACTACGTTAGGCGTGGCATGCTGTCATGGCCCTTGGCCAGCACACACGGTCGAACGACGTCGGGCGTGGCACGCTGTCATCTCCCTTGGACACCATACACAGGTCAGACAATGTCGGGTGTGGAATGCCATCATCCCCTTGGGTAGCACACATGGTCGAACAACGTCGGGGGTGGCATCCCATCATCGCTCTTGGAAAGAATAGACGATCGGACAATGTTGTTCGTGGCATGTTATCATTGCCCTTGAACAACACACATGATAGGACAACATAGGGCGTGGCATGCCCGCATGGCCATTGGGCATTACACACAGTCGGATGACGTCGGGCGTGGCATGCCATTATAGCCCTTGGGCAGCACACACGTTGGGAAGATTTAGAGTGTGGCATGTCATCATCGCCATTGGACTTCATACACGGTCGGACGACGTCGAGCGTGGCATGCCATCATTGCCATTAGCAGCATGAGCGGTAGGACTGCATCGGGCGCGGTATGTCATCATCTCCACTGGGTAGCACGCGGTCGAACTACATTAGGTGTAACATTTCATCTTCGCCCTTTGACAACACACACAGTGGCACGACGTCGGCATGGCATGCCATCATCGCCCTTGGACAGAATACACATGTTCGGACGATGACGGGAGTGGCATGCCATCATCGCTCTTGGACAGCATACACAGGGTCGAACGACGTCGTGCGTGGCATTCACTCACGCCCTTGGATATCATAAACAGTTGTACTACATCGGGCGTGGCATATTATCATCGCCCTTTGAATACACACACGGTCAGACTACATTGAACGTAGCAAAACTATCATCACCCTTGGGCAGCACACACCGTCGCACTACGTCGGGCGTTAAAGGTCATCATTGCCCTTTATACTGGACACATGGTTGTACAAAGTCGACGTGGCATGCCATCATCACATTTGTCCAGCACATGGATAGATGACCTCGGGCGTGGCATGCCATCATCGACCTTGTGCATCACACAGGGTAGGACGACGTAGGCATAAGATGCCATCATCCCCTATGGTAGCACACACGGTAGAACAACCTCGGGGGTGGTATCCCATCATCTCTCTTTGAAAGAATACACGATCGGACATGTTATCTTCGCCCTTGAACAGCACACACGATAGGACAACATAGGGCTTGGATGCCCGCATGGCCATTAGGCATTACACACAGTCGGATGACGTCGGGCATGGCATGCCATAAGAGCCCTTGGGAAGCACACACGTTGGGAAGATTTTGAGTGTGGCATGTCATCATCGCCCTTGGCCATCATACACGGTCGGACGACATCGCACAGGTATGCGATCATCACCATTAGGATGCATGCGCGTAGGACTACATCGGGTTTGTCATGCCATCATCTCAACTAGGTAGTACACGGGGTCGAACGACATTATGTGTGACATTTCATCTTCGCCCTTGGAAAACACACACAGTGGCACGACGTCGGCATGTCATGCCATCATCGCCCTTGGAAAGCATACACATGTTCAGACGATGTCGGGAGTGGCATGCCATCATCGCTATTGGACAGCATACGCGGTAGGATGACGTCAAGAGTGGCACACTATTATTGCCCTTGCACTGCACACATGATTGGACTACGTCGGGTTTGGCATGCCTTCATCGCCATTTGAAAGCATACACGGTCGGATAAAATCGGATGTGGCATGCCATCATTGCCATTAGGCAGAAGACGCGGTCGAACAACGTCGGGCGTGGCATGACATCATCGCAATTGGACAGCATACATGGTTGGACGACGTCGGGTGTGGCATGCCTTCATCGCCATTTGAAAGCATACACGGTCGGATAAAGTCGGGTGTGGAATGCCATCATTGCCACTAGGGAGAACACGCGGTTGAACAGCGTCGGGCGTGGCATGCCATCATCCCCATTGGGTAGCACACGCGGTCGGATGACGTCAGGCGTGACATACCATTATTTTTCATTGGATATCACAAACGGTCGGACAACCTCGGGCATGGGATACCATCATCGCCCTTAGACAGAATTTATGGCCGGACGACATCTTGCGTGGCATTCCATCATGTCCCTTGGATTGCACACATGATCAGATTAGGTCGGGCATAGAAGGCCATCATCGCCCTTTGGAAGCATGCATAGGGTCGGACGACTTTGGGAGTGGCATGTCATCATCGCCATTGGACAGCATACACGGTTGGGCGACGTCGAGCATGGCATGTTATCGTTGCCCTTGGAAAGCAAACATGATCGTACTACGTCGGGTGTGGAAATGCTATAATTTCCCTTGGGCAGCACAAACGGTCGCACGACGTCAAACGTAAAATGCCATCATTGCCCTTGGACAACATGTATAGCTGGACTACGTCGGGTGTAGCATGTTATCATCGCTCTTTTAGAGCATACACAATAGGATGACGTCCACCATGGCATGTTATTATCGCCCTTGGGCAACACACACGAACGAACGAAGTCGGGCATGGCATCCACGCATGGCCATTGGGCAGCACACATGGTTGGATGACGTCGGGTGTGGCATGCCATCATTTCTATTGGGTAGCACACAAGGACAGATAACGTCGGTCGTGACATGACATCTTCAATCTTGGACAACACACAAGGTGGGAGCACATCGGGCGTGGTATGCCATCATTGCTTTCGTCAGCATACACGGTGGGAGTACGTAAGGCGTAGCATGCCATCATTGCCCTTCGCCAGCACACACGGTTGGACAACGTCAGTGTGGCAGGCCATCATCCCACTTAGACAGCATACATATGGTCGAACAACGTCGGGCGTGGCATCCATCATCACCCTTGGACTGCTTACACGATCGGACGACATCAGGCGTGGCATGTTATCATCTCCCTTAAACTGCACACACGGTTTGACGTCGTTGGGCGTGGAAATGCTTTCATCGCCCTTAGGCCTCATACACAGTCGGACGATGTAGGGTGTTAAATTCCATCATTTCCCTTTGGACAACATACATGGTCACAAGATGTCAACGTGGCATGCAATCATCGCCTTTGGACTGCACACACGGACGGATGACGTCGGGAGTGGCATGCCATCATCGCCCTTGTGCAGCACACACGATCGAACGACATCGGGCATTAGATGCCATCATTGCCCTTGGACAGCACACGCGATCGGACAACGTTAGGCGTGGCATGCAAGCATGGTCCTTGGGTAGCACACACGATCGGACAACATCGAGTATGGCATGCCATCCTCGCCCATAGACATCACACACGATCAGAATACGTCGTGCAAGGCATGCCATCATCGCCCTTGGGCAGCACATACGGTCGGACAACATCAGGGGTTGCATCCCGTCATCACCCTTGGAATGCATACACGGTCGTGGTATGTTATTATCAATCTACAACAGCACACACGATTGGACCACGTAGGGCGTGGCGTACCGCATGGCCTTTGGGCATTACACACAGTCGGATGACGTCGGGCCTGGACTGGCATTATCTCCCTTGGGCAGCACACACGTTTGGACAACGTCGGGCATGACATGCAATTATCTCCCTTGGGAAGCACACAAGTCGGTCGATGTCAAGCGTGGAAACCCATCACTGCCCTTAGAAAGCATCCATGATCGGACGACGTTGGGCTTTGCATGTCATCATCGCCCTTGGATAGCATGCACGGTAGGATGACGTTGGACGTGGCATGCAATCATCGCCATTATGCTGCACACGCGGTAGGATGGCGTCAGGCGTGACATGCCATCATCGCCCTTGGACAACACACCAGTGGGACAACGTCGGGCATGGCATGCCATCATCGCCCTTGGACATCATACACAGTGTCAGACGTCGGGCGTGGCATGCCATCATCTCTCCTGGATAGCATACATGGTAGGACGACGTCGAGCATGGCATGTTACCATTGCCTTTGGACACCACAAACGGTCGAATGACGTTGGGCGTTGTACGCCATTGTCGCCTTTGGATAGCATACACATGGTTGTACAACATTGGGCGTGGCATCTATCATTGTCCTTGGTCAACATACACAGCCGAACGAAGTCGGGTGTGGCATGTTATCATCGCCCTTGGACTGCACATACGCTCGAACGATGTAGGGTTGGGAATGCTATCATCGCCCTTCGGCAGCACATACGGTCAGACGACATTGGGCATTAAATTCCATCATTGCACTTTGGATAGCGCACAAGGTCGAACGAAGTTGACATGGCATGCCATCATCGCCTTTGGACTGCTCACACAGACGGATGACGTCGGGCTTGGCATGTTATCATCGACCTTGGAAAGCATACAGGATAGGACAAAGTTTGGCGTGGCATGTTATCATCGCCTTTGGATAAAACACACAATTGGATGACCTTGGGCATGACATGCCTGCATGGCCCTTCGGCAACACAGACGGTCGGATAAAGTCGAGCGTGGAATGCCATCATAGCCATTGGGCAACACACGTGGTCGAACGACATGGGGCGTGACATGCCATCTTCACCCTTGGACAACAAATACGCTTGGACATGTCGGTCATGCCACGTCTATCATCGCTCTTGGAATAAAATACACGGTTCGACTATGTCAGGCGTGGCATGCCGTCATTTCTGTTGGCCAGCAAACACGGTCGGTTGACGTCGGGCATGGCACGCTATCATCGCCCTTGAACAACATACACAAGGTCGAACAATGTCGGGTGTGGCATGAAAACATCTCCCTTGGACAACATACACGATCGAACGACGTCCGGCGTGGCATATTACATCTTCCTTTGACTACACACATGGTTAGACAACGTTGTTCATGGCAATGCTATCATCGCCTTTGGGAAACACACATGGTCGGATGACGTCGATCGTTAAATTCCATCATTTCCCTTTGGACAACACACATGGTCGATTAATGTCAAAGTGGCATGCCATCATCGCCTTTGGACTACACATACGGACGGATGACGTCAGGAGTGGCATGCCATCATTGCACTTGTGCAGCAGACACGATCGGACGACGTCGGGTAGTTGATACCATCATTGCCATTGGATAGCACATACGGTCAAACAACGTTAGGCGTGACATGCCAACATGGTCCTTTGGCTGCACACACAGTCGGACGACGACGAGCGTGGCATTGTATTATCGCCCTTGGATAGAACACACGGTAAGACTACGTCGCGTGTGGCATGCCATCATCGCCCTTGGGCAGCACACACGGTCGGACAACGTCGAGCGTGGCATCCCATCGTCGCCCTTTGAAAGAATACACAATCGGACATTGTCGTGCGTGGAATGTTATCATCGCCTTTGAACAACACATAAGACTTGACAACGTAGGGCGTGGCATTCCCGCATGGCCCTTCGATATTTGACAGGACGATGTCGGGCGTGAAATGACATATCATTATCGCCCTTTGGCAGCACATAGGGTTGGACGAATTTGGGCGTGGCATGCCATCATCGCCCTTTGACAACATACACAGTCGGACGACGTCGAGCGTGGAATGCCATCATCGCCATAAGGCAGCACAGGCGATCAGACGGCGTCAGGTGTGCAGGCCATAATCGCAATTAGACATAACACACGGTGGGACGTCGTCGGGCGTGGCATGCCATCATCGCCCTTGGACAGCATACACAGTCGAACTATGTCAGGCGTGGGATGCCATCATGGTCCTTGGCCAGCACACACGATTGTACGACGTCAAGTGTGGCACGCCATCATCGCCCTTGGACAGCATACACACGGTCTTACAACATCGAGTGTGGCATCTATCATTGCCCTAGGACAACATACAGGATAGGGCGACATCATGCAAGGCTTGTTATCATCGCCCTTAAACTGCACACACGGTTTGATGTCGGAAGTGGCATGCCATCATCGCCCTTGTGCTGCACACACGATCTAATGACATCGGGCATTAGATGCCATCATTGCCCTTGGACAACACTAGCGATCGGAGGACGTTAGGCGTGGCATGCCAACATGGTCCTTGGGTAGCACACACGATCGGACAACATCGAGCGTGGCATACCATCATTTCCCTTACACAGCACACACAATCAGACTACATTGTGCAAGGCATGCCATCATCGCCCTTGGGCAGTACACACGGTCGGACAACATCGGGCATGGCATCCCTCATTTTCCTTGGAATGCATACATGATAGGACGACATCGGGCGTGGCATGTTATTATTGATTTTGAACAGCACACACGATTGGACCGCATTGGGCATGGCATACCACATGGCCCTTGGGCATTTCACACTGTCAGATGACGTTGGGCGTGGAATGACATTATCTACCTTGGGCAGCACACATTTGGACAACGTAGGGCATGACATGCCATCATCACCCTTGGATAGCACAAACAGTCGGTCGATGTCAGGTGTGGCATGCAATTACCGCCCTTGGAAAGCATACACGGTCGGACGACGTTGGTTGTGGCATGCCATCATCGCCCTTGGAAAGCATACACGGTAAGATGACGTCGGGCGTGGCATGCCATAATCGCTACTAGACAACACACATGGTAGGACGGAGTCACCCGTTGCATGCCTCATCTCCATTGGGCAGCACTCAATGTCGGACGACGTCAGGCGTGACATGCCATCATCGCCCTTGGATAACACACCAGTGGGACGACGTCGGGCATGGCATGCCATCATAGCCCTTGGACATCATACATAGGGTCAGACGATGTCGGGCGTGGCATGCCATCATCTCCCCTGGACAGCATACACGGTAGGACGAAGTCGAGCATGGCATGTTACCATTGCCCTTGGACAACACACACGGTCCGACGACGTTGGGCGTGACACTCCATTGTCGCCTCTGGATAGCATACACATAGTTGGACAACGTCGGGCAAAGTTGGATGTGGCATGTTATCATCTCCGATGGACATCACCCACGGTCGAACGATGTTGGGCATGGGAGGGTGCTATCATCGCCCTTCGGCAGCACATACGGTCGGATGACATTGGGCGTTAAATTCCATTATTGCACTTTGGACAGCACACATGGTGGAACAAAGTCGACGTGGCATGCAATCTTCGCCTTTGGACTGCTCACACGGACGGACGACATCAGGCTTAGCATGTTATTATCGACAATAGAAAGCATACATGATAGGAAGAAGTCTGGCGTGGCATGTTATCATTGCCTTTGAACAACACACACAATCGGATAACGTTGGCCATGACATGCCTGCACCTTTGGAAGCACACACAGTCGGATAACGTCGGGCGCGAATGCCATCATCGCCATTGGGCAGCACACGTGGTCGGACGACGTCGGGCGTGACATGCCATCTTCGCCCTTGGACAACACACACGCTGGTCCAACGTCGGGCATCGCACACCATCATCGCTCTAGGAAAGAATACACGGTCGGACTATGTCTGGAGTGGCATGCCGTCATGGCCCATGGTTAGCTCACATGGTCGGATAACGTCTGGCGTGGCACGCCATCATCGCCCTTGGACAGCATAAAAATTGTCGAACAACGTCGGGTGGGGCATGCCAACATCGCCCTTGGACAACATACACGATCGAACGATGTCCGGCGTGGCATATTATCATCGCCCTTTGACTGCACACGCGGTCGGACAATTTTGTGCATGGCAATGCTATCATCGCCCTTGGACAACACACATGCTCGAACGACGTCAAGCGTTAAATTCCATCATTGCCCTTTGGACAACGCACATGGTCGAATGACATCAAAGTGGCATGCCATCATCGCCTTTGGACTGCACATACGGACGGATGACGTCGGGTGTGGCATGCCATCATCGCACTTGTGCAGCACACACGATTGAATGACGTCGGCCGTGGTTATAAGATCATCGCCCTTGGAATGCACACACAAGCGGAGGATTATAGGCGTGACATGTTATCATCGCCCTTGGACAGCACACACAATCAGACGACCTTGGGCGTGTTTTGCCCGCATGTCCCTTGGGCAGCATGCACGGTCGGATGAAATCGGGAGTGGAATGCCATCATCGTCATTGGGCAGCACACTGGTCGGAAGACATCAAGCATAACATGCCATCTTTTCACTTGGACTCCAGACAAGGTAGGATGACGTCGGGTGTGGCATGCCATCATCGCCCTTGGAGAGAAAACACAGTCGGACTACATCTTGCTTGGCATGCCATCATTGCAGTGCGCCTGCACACATAGTCGGACGACATTGCGCGTGGCAGGCCATCATTGCCCATGGACAACTTACACAGGGTCAAACAGCGTCGGGGGTGGCATTCCATCATCTCCCTTGGACAGCATACATGGTCGCAAGACGTCGAGCGTAGCATGGTATCATTTCCCTTGGACTGCACACACGGTTGGACGACGTTGGGCGTGGAAATGCCATCATCGGCCTTGGGCAGAACACATGGTTGGATGACGTCGCGAGTTCAATGTTGTCATTGCCTTTGGACAGCATACACTATCGGATTACGTCAGCTGTGGCATATTAATATCACCCTCTGAAAGCATACAAGATAAGACGAAGTCGGGTGTCGCATGTTACCGTTACCCTAAGAGAGCACACACGATCGAATGACATCGGGCGTGGCATACCCGCATGGCCCTTGGCTATGCCACAGTCGAATTATGTCGGGTGTGGAATGCCATCACCGCCCTTGGAAAGCATACACGGTCGAATGACATTGGGCGTGGCATACTATCATCAACCTTTGACAGCATACACGATCGGATAACGTCGGGCGTGGCATGCCATCATCGCCATTAGGCAAAACAAGCGGTCAAATGACCTCGTGGCATGTTATGGCCCATGGACAGCACACACGATCGTACTACATCGGGTGTGTCAATGCTATTATCGCCTTTGGCCAGCACACACGATCCGACGACGTCGGGTGTTAAATGCCATCATTGCTCGTGGACAATATACACGGTTGGACTACGTCGGATGTGACATGTTATCATCGCCCTTCAAAATCAATCACAATCAGAAAATGTCGGGCATGGGATATTATCAACTCCCTTAGACAGCATAAATGATCAGATGAAGTTGAACGTGAAATTCCCTCATGGACCTTGGGCAGCACACACGGTAGGATGACCTCGGGCGTGGCATGCCATCATCGCCATTGGGCAGCACAGGCGGTCGGACGACGTCGGGCATGAGATGCCATCTTCTCCTTTGGACATCACAAATGGTGGAACGACGTCGGGCATAGCATGCCATCATCGCCCTTGGACACCATAAACGATCGGACTGCGTCAGGCGTTGCATGCCATCATGGCACTTGGCCAGCGCACACGGTCGGAAAACGTCGGGCGTGGCACGCCATCATCGCCCTTGGACAGCATACACACGGTCGGATAACGTCGGCATGACATCCAACTTTGCCTTTGGAAAACATACACGATCGGACGTTGGGGGCGGGGCATGTTACACACGTTCAGACGACGTTGGGTATTTGATATCATCATTGCCCTTGGATAGCACACACGGTCGGAAGACGTTAGGCGTGACATGACCACATGGTCCTTTGCCTTCACACACAGTCGGACGACGACGAGTGTGGCATGCCATTATCGCCCTTGGATAGAACACACGATAAGACTACGTCGGGTGTGGCATGCCATCATCGTTCTTGGGCAGCACACACGGTCAGACAACGTCGAGCGTGGCATCCCATCATCGCCCTTGGAAAGCATACACGATCGGACATTGTCCTGCATGGCATGTTATCATCGCCTTTGAACAACACACAGGACTGGACAACGTAGGGCGTGGCATTCCCTCATGGCCCTTGGGCATTACACACGAAGACGTCGGGCGTGGCAAGCCATTATTGCCCTTGTGCAGCACACAGGTTTGAACGATGTAGGGCATGACCTATCATTATCTCCCTTGGGCTGCACACAGGGTCGGACGAATTTGGGCGTGGCATGCCATCATCGCCCTTTGAAACATTCACAGTCGGACGACGTCGAGCGTGGAATGCCAACATCGCCATTAGGCAGCACACGCGATCAGACGGCGTCGGGTGTGGC
>JAKWJD010000842.1:0-13654 GCA_027705065.1 Solanum peruvianum | reverse complement strand
CCGCGTTGTTGCTGCTGGTGCGGTCGTTGCTCTAGCTCTAACCATCTGCGAAATAGAGTGAAGATGGTCAGATACCAATTTGTATCACCTAGATACCAAGTGGACTCAAGTAGTAGCACGAAAGAAAGAATGAAAGAATGGAATTTTCCTAAAGTCTTATAGCCTCTCAAGGAAAAGTAAAGGCGTCCCCCTACCGTTCCTTAAGACTCTACTAGACTCGTTCTTGTGTGATGAGACCAATGAACCTAATGCTCTGATACCAAGTTTGTCACAACCCAAATCGGGGACGCGACTGGCACCCACATTTACCCTCCTATGTGAGCGAACCAACCCATCTAAACCGTAACATTTCAAGATACATCAACAGAAAATAATGCGGAAGACTTAAAACAATTCAAAAACTATTATTATTATCCCCAAAATCTGGAAGTCATCATCACAAGAACATCTATGATCAAATTACTATCTAAGAATGTCTAAGAAGCTAAAAATACATAAGAAGCTAGTCCATGCCGGAAGTCAAGGCATCAAGACTTGAAAAAGAAGATCCAGTTCAAGCTAGAGTCGTTAGCTCACCCTGAGATCCGGTATGACGAAGACTGGCTCGAATTACTGTTGAGTTGAAGTTGACGGAACGTTTGCTACATTACACAAAAATCAAAGAAGAAAACATGAATGTAGGGGGGGGGGTCAGTACAACCACAAGTACTGAGTAGGTATCATCGGCCAACTCAAAATAGAAGATAATATATATCAAGTACTATTATAAATCAACTATAAACTCAACATGTAGCAACAACAAGTACTATAGTTATCAACAAGTACCATCAAGTTCATCCATGAGGGCTCAAGCCTCAATACCATACTCATTGGGAATGAATTAAGTTATTAGATTGAGTATATTTATCATCTTTCAAGATTCATTATCTTTCTTCCTCTTGTGTCGGTACGTGACACTCCGATCCCCTACCACTATGTCGGTACGTGACACTCCGATCCCCTAATTCTACGTGTCGGTTCGTGACACCCGATCCCCTATATGTGTCGGTACGTGACACTCCGATCCCCTATATGTGTCGGAACGTGACACTCTGATCCCCTACATGTGTCGGTACATGACACTCCGATCCCCTATATGTGTCGGAACATGACACTCCGATCCCCTACATGTGTCGGTACGTGACACTCCGATCCCTAATTCTACGTATCGGTTCGTGACACCCGTCGCACTAATACTATGTGTCAGAACGTGACACTCCGATCCACTAATACTATGTGTCGGAACGTGACACTCCGATCCACTAATACTATGTGTCGGAACGTGACACTCCGATCCACTAACCTCATTCAATTCGTTCATCAAGCCTTCTCTATACCAAGGCATCACCAATCCCATTACTTCAATTCATCAAGCCTTCTTTTATACCAAGGCATCATCATTAATAACATAGATTAAAGTTTCTTTCAAGATTTGGGATTCAATGGTTTTCATCATGCTTGTTTTATCAAAATCACATAATCATATTCATGCAAGCATACAATTAAGCATATAGACAGGTTTACAATACTACCAATACATATCATGCGCTATTAAGAGTCTACTACGAATAGCATGAAAACCATAACCTACCTTCACCGAAGAATTGGAATCAACAAGCAATTCCCAAGCTTTGATATTCTTCTTCCTCGTTCGACTCTCTCAATCGATCAATCTATCTCTCTCTTTCTTTTCTCTTTTTCTTATTCAAACCCTCTTCTTTTACCCTAATTAACATATAATTAAGTGTAAAAGATGGCAAGAATACCCCACTAATTAATCCAAAGTTACCTCTTTTATCCCTTAAGAATTGAGTTTTAATATAGACCCACGAAATCTATAATTAAGGAAAGAATAGTCCAAAACGTCCCTTAAAACGTGTGAAGAAATCCGATTCTGCCTGGGATTTGCGCAACCTGTGACGGCCCGTCGTGCCTGCGACGGTCCGTCACGCAGGTTGTCGCAGCCTCTTATAACTCAAGTGGACTGTGACGGTCCGTCACACCTGTGACGGTCCGTCCTGCAAGTTCGTTACGAAGTTCAGAGAGTCTATTTTCAGTACCCAATTTCAGAATTCCTAAGTATATTGAAACGAGACCCTGCGACGGTCCGTCGTGCCTGTGACGGTCCGTCGTGGGGTCCGTTGCCTCAGCCAATTTTCCAGAAATAAAATCTGCTGCTCAAAACGACTAAACAGGTCGTTACAATGTACTACATGTGTGTCTATTTGTTCAACTTTATATAAGTTTAAGTGTCTACTTGTGCATACCCAAAGTTGAATGACATAAATGTGATTTGAAGCCAAGTTAATGGATATATTTATGTATTATGCCAAAAAAAAAACTTCCTAAGAAGAATGAGGACCCCTATTTATAGTAGTAGGGATTCGTCTACTAGTGTGATTTGATTGGTCGGTTTGAATCGACCAATCACATTTCTCCCTAGAAAAGCTTTGATCTGATTGGTCAAAACATGTCACACATACACATGTTGTTATTCTAGTGGCTCATTTGATTTGACTTTTATTGCCACATAACCTTTACGTCTGACATGATTTTAGTGGAACATTTAATTTGTCTTGGATTGCCACATAAACATGACATGTAGCATTATTTTAATGGCTTATTTAATTTGACTTGGATTTCCACATAACTTTGACACGTGGCATGACCTTAGTGCCATATTTAGCTTGACTTGGATTGCCACATAACCTCCACTATTTTCTTGAATTTTATATAATCTAGATTAAATTTAATTTAAATCCAATAACATTTTAATGCTTACAGTGACACTCTTGAATAATTATTTGAAAATTTTGAAGAGATCTATAGGCGGATTGTAGAACACCACACTTGAAGGTTAAATATAATTATTTTAGCCTTCCAATTATGTATAGGTATTTAATTATTTTATCTAATAAAATCGTGTCACGTGACACCCCTTAGACTAAGATAAATAAGCCAAACACGAAATAATAACTTCATGAAAAAATTGCATAAAAAACATACATGTAATCTCATTGATTAAATGAAAGAATAACAATTTTGAATGGGGCTTCTTAAGAGGTGACATCCCCGATCTCTTTCTCTTGTCACCATCACAACACCTTACTTTTGTTTTATAAGGATATTGAGAGAAGTCACACCTATCTTCCAAAATTATGGATATTGTAATGTGCAAAAATATAAAATAGTAACCGAAAATCCCATTGGTAACAACTTTTGTTATATCATTTATTTTTATGTTAAACCCTGCATAATTCATAGGCAAACTATGAGCATTGTAATTTGATAGTAAATTTTAGTCTCTTAATTAATGATTTTTAGTGTTTATTTATTTAATTCTACAGTATAAATAAGGAAAAAGATCGGAAGGATAAGAAAAAAGCCCAAATAAGAAGAAAAAGATACATGGCAATGCTAAAAGGTGATTGACGTCACGTCACTCTCTAAACATTTTGTTATATATATATGTAACGACCTGTTTAGTCGTTTTGAGCAACAGATTTTAATTCTGGAAAAACTGGCGGGGACAACGGATGGAACGACGGACCGTCGTAGTCACGACGGCCCGTCGAGGGAGTGTCGTTCCAGGACACTTAGGATTCTTCAAATTAGATATTAAAATCGACTCTCTGTAAATTGTGACGGACCTGCAGGACGTTCCGTCACATCCACGACGAACCGTCGTGAGTTTCCGTTGCAAAACACTTCAACTTTTGAGAAATTGGTGCAAGAAACGAGCTTCTGACCGCCATGACGGACGTGCAGGACGGACCGTCACAGGTCTGTGACGGACCGTCACAGTGTCCGTGGTGACGATGGGATTTTGGCAGTTGCGACGACCTGCGTGACGGACCGTCGCAGGCATGACGGCCCGTCACAGGTTGCGCAGTCCCAGGCAAAATAGGATTTCTCCACACGTTTTAAGGGTCGTTTTTGACTATCTCTTTCCATAATTATAAAGATTGAGGGGTAACATTAATAAGTCTAATTACTTAGGGGTTAAAGGGGTAACCTTAAGTTAATTAGAGGGGTTTATTGTCCTTTTTCACACTTAATTATATGATTAATTAGGGTAAAAGAAAGAGGGTTTGAACATAAGAAAACAAAAGAGAAAGGACAGAAAGAGAGGAGAAACAAACGAGTAGAGAGAGAGAAACGAAGAGGGATAGCAAGGATTTTGAGAGATAGCTTGTTGATTCAATTCTTCGGTGGAGGTAGGTTATGGTTTATGTTACGAGATTCGTAGTGAACTCTTAATAGTGAATATTATGTGTTGATAGTATTGTAAAACCTGCTATGTGCTTAAATTGTATGTTTGCATGATTATGATGATGAAATTGTTATGAATTACCAAGCATGATGAAGCTATTGAATCCCAAATCTTGATAGAACCCTAATTCGCTTGATAAATTATATAATGAGAATGATGATGCCTTAGTATAAAGAAGGCTTGATAAATTATATAATGAGAATGATGATGCCTTAGTGTAAAAGAAGGCTTGATGAATTAGGGGATCGGGTGTGCCACGTTCCGGTACCAGGATAGATGAATATGAGGATCGGAGTGTCACGTTCCGACACCAGGATAGAATATGGATTGGGTGCCACGTTCCGGTACCAGGATAGAATGAATATGAGGATCGGAGTGTCACGTTCCGACACCAGGATAGAATGAGGATCGGAGTGTCACGTTCCGACACCAGGATAGAATATGGATCGGGTGCCACGTTCCGGTACCAGGATAGAATGAATATGAGGATCGGAGTGCCACGTTCCGGCACCAGGATAGAATTAGAGGAGCGGAGTGTCACGTACCGACACAAGAGGAAGAAAGATAATGAATACACTCAATCTAATGAACTTAATTCCCAAAAGAGTATGGTATTGAGGCTTGAGTCCTCATGTGTGAACTTGACGGAAATTGATTAATGATAAAGTAATTGCTATTGCTACATGTTGAGTATTGTAGTTGATTTACATTATTATTGATATATATTGTTCCCTATTTTGAGTTAGCCGATGATATCTACTCAGTACGTGTGGTTGTACTGACCCCCTACTTTTATGTTTCCCTTTGTTATTTGTGTTATGCAGCAAACGTTCCGTCAACTTCGACTCAGCAGTAGATCAAGCCAGTCTTCACTCCGTCGGAAATTCAGGGTGAGCTAATGCGTCTAGCTTGGACTGGGTCTCTTTCTTCAAGTCTTGATGCCTTGAAATTCCGGCATGGACTAGCTTTTATGTATTTTTAGTTCGTAGACATTCTTAGTTTAGCAATTTGAGATAGATGTTCTTGTGATGATGACTTCCAGATTTTGGGGATATTAATAATAGATTTGAGTTGTTTTATTAATGAGTTTAAGTCTTCCGCATTACTTTTGTTGATATTGTATTAAAAAGTTAAGGTTTAGATTGGTTGGTTCGCTCACATAGGAGGGTGAATGTGGGTGCCAGTCGCGTCCCCGATTTGGGTCGTGACAGACTTGGTATCAGAGCATTAGGTTCATTAGTCTCATTACACAAGAACAGGTCTAGTAGAGTCTTAAGGAACGGTAGGGGGACGCCTTTACTTTTCTTTGAGAGGCTATAAGACTTTAGGAAAATTCCATTCTTTCATTCTTTCTTTCGTGCTACTTGAGTCCAATTGGTATCTAGGTGATACAAATTGGTATCTGACCATCTTCACTCTATTTCGCAGATGGTTAGAACTAGAGCAACGACCGCACCAGCAGCGACAACGGAAAGACATGAAACGACAGAGCCAGCCACTGGGGTGTGGCTCGAGGAAGAACAGCGGCAAGAGGCCGTGGAAGAGGTCGTGGGAGGACGTCCTCTAGAGGAAGAGGACGAGCCCCTAGCCCATCTGATACTAGGGCATGGCATGACTCCTCCACCGACGAGAGGATGTGGTAGAGAGGTGAGGAAGGGGAGGAAGTGAGAATGAACAAGGGCAGATGAGGAAATGCCACCCCAACCTACCCCAGAGATGATCAACCAAGTACTTGCTTACCTTAGTGGGTTGTCTGATCAGGGTCAGGCTCCTCCAGTGGTTTCTGCACCAACACATCCGGTTTCACAGATACGACATGCGGCTACTATGGCTCCCCGCATGGATGCCCCATTGGAGATAGGCACATTTCCACGTCTGACTACTGGGCCTATTATGACAAACGATCAGCATGAACTTTTCAGTAAGTTCTTGAAATTGAAACCTCCAGTCTTCAAGGGTGCAGAATCTGAGGATGCTTATGATTTTCTGGTTGATTGTCATGAGCTACTACACAAGATGGGGATAGTAGAGAGGTTTGGTGTCGAGTTCGTGAGCTATCAGTTCCAAGGGAACGCCAAAATGTGGTGGCGTTCACATGTTTGAGTGTCAACCAACAGAGGCACCACCTATGACTTGGGAATTTTCTCTACCCTATTTATGGAGAAATATATCCAAGGACTTTGAGAGATAGAAAGAGGGATGAGTTCTTGAGTCTGGAGCAAGGTAGAATGACGGTTAATGCATACGAGGCTAAATTTCGCGCACTATCCAGATATGCCACTCAACTTTGTTTCAGTCCACAAGAACGGATCCGCCGTTTTGTGAAGGGGTGAGATCAGAGTGCGGATTTCAGCCTTACAGATAGCGGCAACGGCAACATCCTTCCAAGAGGTGGTAGATTTTGTGATAGAGGTGGAAGGAGTGAAACCAGATGACTTCACCACGACATCGACATCAAAAAGGTTTCGAAGGGGAGGTGAGTTTAATGGTTCTTATTCTAGAGGACAGAACTCCGGAGGTCACTCAGTTCGACCAATACAGTCTTCACTACAGACTGTAGTTGGGGGTCCACCTCAGAATGGTCAACACTACTCCGAGAGACCTATGCCCGATTCCAGAGAGTGCTATGGATGTGGGGAGCAACACTTATGTAGACTTGGTTATTTTAGAAATGGGTGACTTTGATGTAATTCTGGGTATGACTTGGCTTTCTCCGAATTTTGCGATTTTGGATTGTAATGCTAAAACGGTGACGCTAGCCAAGCCTGGGGCAGATCCGTTAGTGTGGGAGGGTGACTACACTTCCAATCCGGTGCGTATAATCTCCTTTATTCGTGCTCAGAAGATGGTTAGTAAGGGTTGTCTAGCTTTCTTGGCACATCTTAAGGATGACACTACTCAAGTACCATCGATTGAGTTAGTTTCGGTAGTCTGTGAGTTTTTGGATGTGTTCCCTGCAGATCTTCCCGGTATGCCACCAGATAGGGATATAGACTTCTGCATTGATTTGGAACCGGTACTCGCCCATTTCTATCCCCCCATATAGAATGGCTCCCGCCGAATTAAGAGAGTTAAAGGCACAACTTCAAGAGTTGTTGAGCAAAGGCTTCATTAGACCAAGTGCATCTCCTTGGGGTGCTCCGTGCTATTTGTGAAGAAGAAGGATGGGAGTTTCCGAATGTGCATAGATTACCGACAGTTGAACAAAGTAACTATTAGAACAAGTACCCCATTCCTCGCATTGATGACTTTGTTCGATCAGTTACAAGGTGCTTGTGTCTTCTCAAAGATTGACTTGAGGTCGGTTATCACCAATTGAAAATACGAGCAACGGATGTGCAAAGACTGCTTTTCGAACTAGGTGTGGGCATTATGAATTTGTGGTAATGTCATTTGGTCTTACGAATGCCCCCGCCGCCTTCATGAGCTTGATGAACGGGAATTTTCAAGCCATACTTGGACCTCTTTGTGATTGTGTTTATTGATGATATACTGATATACTCGAAGAATAAGAAGAAAACATGAGGAGCATTTGAAAATGGTGTTAGAGTTGTTAAGGAAGAAAAAGCTTTATGCGAAATTCTCCAAGTGTGAGTTTTGGCTAGATTCAGTGTCCTTCTTGGGGCACGTGGTTTCTAAGGATGGAGTGATGGTGGATCCATCTAAGATTGAGACAGTGAAGAATTGGGTAAGACCTACAAACGTGTCAGAAATAAGGAGTTTGTGGGGTTAGCTAGCTACTACTACCGCCGATTCGTCAAGGGATTCTCTTCCATTGCTTCCCAATGACGAACTTGACTAAGCAAAACGTCCCATTTGTATGGTCGGATGAGTGTGAGGAGAGCTTCCAGAAGCTTTAAGACTTTGTTGACTACCGCGCCTATCCTCACCTTGCCGTAGAGGGCAAAAACTTCATTGTTTATTGTGATGCATCCTATTCTGGGTTGGGTGCAGTGCTAATGCAAGAGAAGAATGTGATTGCTTATGCTTCGAGGCAATTAAAGGTGCATGAGCGTAACTATCCGACCCACGATTTGGAGTTGGCCGCGGTAGTATTTGCACTAAAGCAATGGAGATACTACTTGTATGGGGTTAAGTGTGAAGTCTACACGGACCATCGTAGCCTACAGTATGTATTCACTCAGAAAGACTTGAACTTGAGACAGAGGAGATGGATGGAACTACTGAAGGACTACGACATCACTATCTTGTATCATCCGGGAAAAGCAAAGTGTGTGGCAGATGCTTTGAGTAGAAAGGCCGGAAGCATGGGAAGTCTAGCTTATTTGCAAGCTTCTAGACGCCCATTGGCTAGAGAAGTGCAGATTTTGGCTAATGACCTTATGAGGTTAGAAATAAACGAGAAGGGAGGATTGTTAGCTTGTGTAGAGGCAAAATCCTCTTTCCTTGATCAGATTAAGGGGAACAGTTGATGATGAGAAACTAAGGCGAATTCGAGATAAAGTGTTGCAAGGAGAGGCTAAGGAAGCAATAATCGATGGGGAAGGTGTTTTGAGGATTAAGGGAAGAGTATGTGTACCCCGCATCGATGATTTGATCACCACTATTCTTACAGAAGCTCATAGTTCCGGATATTCTATACATCCTGGTGCAACCAAGATGTATCGCGACCTAAAGCAACACTTCTGGTGGAGTAGAATGAAGCGAGATATTGTTGAGTTTGTTGCCAAGTGTCCAAATTGTCAACAAGTAAAGTATGAACACCAAAGGCCCGGAGGAACACTTCAGAGAATGCCCATTCCTGAATGGAAGTGGGAGAGAATCGCGATGGACTCCGTGGTTGGTCTTCCCAAGACATTGGGTAAGTATGACTCTATTTGGGTGATTGTTGATAGGTTAACTAAGTCTGCTCACTTCATTCCGGTCAAGGTGACCTACAATGCAGAAAAGTTAGCCAAAATCTACATCTCAGAGATCGTTCGGTTGCATGGAGTTCCACTCTCAATCATATCAGATAGAGGTACGCAGTTTACTTCTAAGTTTTGGAGGACACTACATGCTGAATTGGGTAATAGATTGGACCTTAGTACTGCATTTCATCCTCAGACCGATGGTCAGTCTGAGCGAACGATTCAAGTTTTGGAGGATATGCTTCGCGCATGTGTGATAGAGTTTGGTGGCCATTGGGATAGTTTCTTACCCTTGGCAGAGTTTTCATACAATAATAGTTATCACTCTAGTATCGACATGGCTCCATTTGAAGCATTGTATGGGAGGAGATGTAGGTCTCCCATTGGTTGTTTTTGATGCCTTTGAAGTTAGACCTTGGGGGACTGATCTGTTAAGAGATTCTATGGAGAAGTGTGAAAGCTATTCAAGAAAAGCTTTTGGCGGCTCAAAGTAGACAAAAGGAGTATGCAGACCGAAAGGTTAGAGACTTGGAGTTCATGGAAGGTGAACAGTCTTGTTGAAGGTTTCGCCCATGAAAGGGGTGGGGTGATGCGGTTTGGAAAAAAAGAGGTAAGTAAGTCCAAGGTATATTGGACCATTTGAAGTGCTAAGAGGATAGGGAGGTGGCTTATGAATTAGCCTTGCCCCCAGGGCTGTCCGGAGTGCATCGGTGTTTTCATGTATCCATGTTGAAGAGATACCACGGAGATGGAAACTACATTATCCGTTGGGATTCAGTTTGTTGGATGAGAACTTGACTTATGAAGAGGAACGGTGGTTGCTATATTAGATAGAGAAGTTCGCAAACTGAGGTCGAGAGAGATTGCATCCATCAAAGTGCAATGGAAGAATCGACCGGTTGAAGAGGCTGCTTGGGAGAAGGAGGCAGATATGCAAGAAAAATACCCACATCTGTTTACAGATTCAGGTACTCCTTTTCGCCACTGTTTTTCTTCTTTTGATCGTTCGGGGACGAACGATGGGTAAATTGGTATCTACTGTAACGACCTTTTTAGTCGTTTTGAGCAACAGATTTTAATTCTGGAAAAACTGGCGGGGACAACGGATGGAACGACGGACCGTCGTAGTCACGACGGCCCGTCGAGGGAGTGTCGTTCCAGGACACTTAGGATTCTTCAAATTAGATATTAAAATCGACTCTCTGTAAATTGTGACGGACCTGCAGGACGTTCCGTCACATCCACGACGAATCGTCGTGAGTTTCCGTTGCAAAAACACTTCAACTTTTGAGAATTGGTGCAAGAAAGAAACGAGCTTCTGACCGCCATGCGGACGTGCAGGACGGACCGTCACAGGTGTGACGGACCGTCACAGGGTCCGTGTGTGGTGGACATGATGGGCATTTTGGGCAGTTGCGTCGACCTGCGTGACGGACCGTCGCAGGCATGACGGCCCGTCACAGGTTGCACAGTCCCAGGCAAAATAGGATTTCTCCACACGTTTTTTAAGGGTCGTTTTTGACTATTCTTTCCTTTAATTATAAAGATTGAGGGGTAACATTAATAAGTCTAATTACTTAGGGGTTAAAAGGGGTAACCTTAAGTTAATTAGAGGGGTTTATTGTCCTTTTTCACACTTAATTATATGATTAATTAGGGTAAAAGAAAGAGGGTTTGAACATAAGAAAACAAAAGAGAAAGGACAGAAAGAGAGGAGAAACAAATGAGTAGAGAGAGAGAAACGAAGAGGATAGCAAGGATTTTGAGAAGATAGCTTGTTGATTCAATTCTTCGGTGGAGGTAGGTTATGGTTTATGTTACGATATTCGTAGTGAACTCTTAATAGTGAATATTATGTGTTGATAGTATTGTAAAACCTGCTATGTGCTTAAATTGTATGTTTGCATGATTATGATGATGAAATTGTTATGAATTAACAAAGCATGATGAAGCTATTGAATCCCAAATCTTGATAGAACCCTAATTCGCTTGATAAATTATATAATGAGAATGATGATGCCTTAGTATGAAAGAAGGCTTGATAAATTATATAATTAGAATGATGATGCCTTAGTGTAAAAAGGCTTGATGAATTAGGGGATCGGGTGCCACGTTCCGGTAACCAGGATTAGATTGAATCTGAGGATCGGAGTGTCACGTTCCGACACCAGGATAGAATATGGATTGGGTGCCACGTTCCGGTACCAGGATGATAATGATATTAGGATTGGAGTGTCACGTTCTGACACCAGGATAGAATGAGGATCGGAGTGTCACGTTCCGACACCAGGATAGAATATGGATCGGGTGCCACGTTCCGGTACCAGGATAGAATGAATATGAGGATCGGAGTGCCACGTTCCAGCACCAAGATAGAATTAGAGGAGCGGAGTGTCACGTACCGACACAAGAGGAAGAAAGATAATGAATCTTGAAAGATAATGAATACACTCAATCTAATGAACTTAATTCCCAAAAGAGTATGGTATTGAGCTTGAGTCCTCATGTGTGAACTTGACGGAAATTGATTAATGATAAAGTATTGCTATTGCTACATGTTGAGTATTGTAGTTGATTTACATTATTATTGATATATATGTTGTTCCCTATTTTGAGTTAGCCGATGATATCTACTCAGTACTGTGGTTGTACTGACCCCCTACTTTTATGTTTCCCTTTGTTATTTGTGTTAAGCAGCAAACGTTCCGTCAACTTCGACTCAGCAGTAGATCAAGCCAGTCTTCACTCCGTCGGAAATTCAGGGTGAGCTAATGCGTCTAGCTTGGACTGGGTCTCTTTCTTCAAGTCTTGATGCCTTGAACTTCCGGCATGGACTAGCTTTTATGTATTTTTAGTTCGTAGACATTCTTAGTTTAGCAATTTGAGATAGATGTTCTTGTGATGATGACTTCCAGATTTTGGGGATATTAATAATAGTTTTGAGTTGTTTTATTATTGTTTAAAGTCTTCCGCATTACTTTTGTTGATATTGTATTAAAAAGTTAAGGTTTAGATTGGTTGGTTCGCTCACATAGGAGGGTGAATGTGGGTGCCAGTCGCGTCCCCGATTTGGGGTCGTGACAATATATATATATATATATATATATATATATATA
This sequence comes from Solanum peruvianum, assembly GCA_027705065.1. NCBI lineage: Eukaryota > Viridiplantae > Streptophyta > Magnoliopsida > Solanales > Solanaceae > Solanum > Solanum peruvianum. The sequence continues at coordinate 1,355 of JAKWJD010000842.1, read as the reverse complement.
TCAATTATTTTTCTAATTTTACCATTCATGATTGAACTATATGTCACATATAATATATGTTTCTAGTGTCGTTTCTAGTAATCATCAAATTTTTGTTAACATTCATTATAGTACAAAAATTATAACTACCTATTAAGAATTACAAAAAAATTTATAATAAAAATATCTATAATAATATTGATATAATAAAATTATAAAAGCAATAATTTAATATAATGAAACAACCTCCATTTAATTATAATGTATATGCCTATGGCTTTATTACAAATTATAGAGTTTGTTTTTTCAATTGTTAATTGTTTGTTCAATTGGGTTTGAGTGTACCAAATGTATTTGAGAAATTCCCGGAATTTGGAGTGCCACCATGGTGTATTGGATTTGGCCCCGTAGGAACTGTGCGCATGGATTGAAAAGTTTTTAACTCCATGAAAGATCGAAAAATCTCTTTGACCTTTAACGATTTGGTTGAAATGTTCTCAATTCTAATAGCTGCAACTTCTACTGATATATTTAAGAGGAGAAGGACAACGATAGATACAAAAAGATGAAAATTACTCATGATGAAACAGAAAAATAATATGATTTTGCTTTTTATCTGTTAATTGCTTCTAGGCTTCATTCATTATATAGTGTTTCAAAATTTATTTATGGACTCAATAGAATAAATAGACAAAGATTTTCTTACCAAAAAGTATCAAATATGGTTAGTTACCTTAGTATTGAGATTTGTGTTATCTTCAATAGATTAAAATAAGTCTAAATCGACTTGTTTTCTCGAAAACATTTTCTAGAATAACATTTTCCATCAAAAATATTTTCCTTCATACCAAACATTTTGTAGGAGAACATTTGATAAACAATCATTAAAGCTATGCTATGATTTCTCTGAATATTTTTATATTTCAACATATAATATATTAAATCTATCTATATATACATATATCTATATCTATATCTATATATATAGATATTATATATATATATAATATATGAATATAGATATATCTATATAGATATATATATATATATATATCCATTCACCCATACATCCATCATCTATCTATTAATCAATCCATCCATCTATCCATTTGTCTATCTATCTATCAATTCATCCTTGTATCTATCTATCTATCTATCTATCTATCTATCTATCTATCTATCTATCTATCTATCCATAAATATACTCATCCATTCATCCATGTATATGTCTATCATATAATTTGTACCAACTTGTATGTTTTTTATGAAATAATGATTATGCGTTCATATTCATGATGCTTTTGTCAAATAATTAGATAATTATGAATATCAATTTGATAAGATTTCAATAAAAGAATCTGATGAAATAAACTGTT
>JAKWJD010000841.1:0-13679 GCA_027705065.1 Solanum peruvianum | reverse complement strand
TACTATCCTGGTACCGGAACGTAGCACCCGATCCATATACTATCCTGGTGTCGGAACGTGACACTCCGATCCATATACTATCCTGGTACCGGAACGTGGCACCCGATCCTCTATTACTATCCTGGTGTCGGAACGTGACACCAGATCCTCTAATCTCATTACTTTAATTCATCAAGCCTTCTTTTATACCAAGGCATCATCATTCTCATTCTTTAGTTCATCAAGCCTTCTTTTATACCAAGGCATCATCATTAACAAAGTAAATTTGGGATTAAGATTCAATAGCTTCATCATGCTAATTCATCACAATTATATAATCATATCATGCAAACACACAATTAATCATATAGAAGGTTTTATAATACTACCCTACACATATCATTCACTATTAAGAGTTTACTACGAATAGCATAAACCATAACCTACCTCCACCAAAGAATTGTGATCAAGCAATCTACTTTTCCAATGCTTTGCTTTCCTCTTCGTTTCTCCTCTCTCTCGTTCGTTCGTTCTCCCTCTCCTTGTTCTTTCTATTTTTCTTATTCAAAACCCTTTTTCTTTTACCCTAATTGTCATATAATTAAGTATAAAAGATGATAAAAATAACCCACTAATTATTCCAAGGTTACCTCCTTTAACCCCCCAAGTAATTAAATTATTAACATTAACCCACTAACTTTATAATTATAAGCATGAATAGTCCAAAACGCCCCTTTAAAAACTTTAACAGAAATCCGACCCAGTCTGGGTTACGCAACCTGTGACGGTCCGTCATGGCTGTGACGGTCCGTCCTGCAGGTCCGTCACAAAGTTCAGAGAGTTAATTATGTGAAAAGACTTGTGACGGTCCGTCGTGCCTGCGACGGTCCGTCCTGCCATTCCGTCACGAAGTTCAGAGAGTCGATTTCAGTACTCAAATTTCAGAATTCTAAGTGTTTTGGAACGAAACCCCCTCGATGGTCCGTCGTGCCCATGATGGTCCGTCGTGGGATCCGTCAACCAAGACAGTTTTTCCCGAATAAAATCTGCTGCTTAAAACGACTAAACAGGTCGTTACAACCTGTTTAGTCGTTTTGAGCAGTAGAGTTTACTTCTGGTAATCACTGTCTGGGTCGACGGATCCCACGACGGACCGTCATGGGCACGACGGACCGTCGAGGGGGTCCCATTCCAAAACACTTAGATTCTGAAAATTTGGGTACTGAGATCGACTCTCTGAACTTCACGACGGAATGGCAGGATGGACCGTCGTTGGCACGACAGACCGTCACAAATCTTTCCACAGAAATTAACTCTCTGAACTTTGCGATGGACCTGCAGGACGGACCGTCACAATCATGACGAACCGTCACAGGCTGCGTAACCCTGACTGGGTCGGATTTATGTTAAAAGTTTTAACGGGCAATTTTGGACTATTTCCTGCTATAATTATAAAGTTAGTGGGTTAATGTTAATAATTTAATTACTGGGGGTTAAAGGAGATCACCTTGAAATAAATAGTGGGTTACTTTATCATCTCTTTTATACTTAATTATATGACAATTAGGTATAAAAGAAAAGGGTTTGAATAAGAAAAAGGAAAGAATAGAAGAGAGAAGGGAGAAACGAGCGAGAGAAAGAGAAGAACGCAGAGAAAGCAAGGTTTTTGGGGAGATAGCTTGTTTGATCGCGATTCTTCGGTGGAGATAGGTTATGGTTTATGCTATTTAGTAAAACTCTTAATAGCAAATGATATGTATTGGGTAGTATTTAAAGTCTCCTATATGCTTAATTATGTGCTTGCATGATGTGATTATGTAATTGTAATGGATTGGAAAGATAAGGCTGTGAATCTTAAACCTTAAATCCACTTTGTTAATGATGATGCCTTGGTATATAAAGAGGCTTGATGAAATGAAAGAATGATATTAGGGGATCGGGTGGTGCATCCAGGACTTGTAGATTAGGGGGATCGGGTGTCACGAACCGACACGTAGAGAATTAGGGGATCGGGTGTCACGAACCGACACGTAGAAATTAGGGGGATCGTGTGTCACGAATCGACAAGTAGAATTAGGGATCGGGTGTCACGAACTGACAGTAGAATTAGGGGATCGGAGTGTCACGTTCCGACACCAGGATAGTAGTGGATCGGAGTGTCACATTCCGACACCAGGATAGTAGAGGATCGGAGTGTCACGTACCGACACAAGAGGAATAAAGAGAATGAATCTTGAATTATGTTAATATACTCAATTTGAAGAACCTAATTCCTAAATGAGTATGGTGTGGAGGCTTGAGTCCTCATAGGTGTGTTTGGTGTTGTTGCAAATGATTCTTGACTTGTTGATTGTCACCTGTTAAGTATTGTGGTCGATTTTATATTATTATTTGATATATATTGCTTTCTATTATGAGTTGGCCAATGATACCTACTCAGTACTTGTGCCTTGTACTGACCCCTACTTGTAAATTGTTTTCTTTGTTATTTATGGAATGCAGCAAACGTACCATCGACTTCAACTCGTCCTCAACTCTAGCCAGCCTTCATCACACCAGATTTCAGGGTGAGCTATTGTTTCTAGCTTGGACTGGATCTTTTTCTTCACGTCTTGATGCCTTGAAATTCTGGCATGGACTAGCTGTTTATTTATTTTTAGCTTCTTAGATACTCTTAGATTTAGTAATTTGAGGATAGATGTTCTTGTGGTGATGACTTCCAGATTTTGGGATAATAAGTATTAAATTTTAGAAGTTATTTATGGTTATATAATGAGTTTAAAGTCTTCCGCATTATATTTGTTTATATATGGTGTTGAAATGTTGGGGTTTAGATTGGTTGGTTCGCTCACATAGTAAGATAAGTGTGGGGCCACTCGCGGCTCATTTTGGGTCGTGACAAACTGGTATCAGAGCATTAGGTTCGTTGGTCTCATCACACAAGAACGAGTCTAGTAGAGTCTTAAGGAATGGTAGGGGGACGCCTTTACTTTCTTTGAGAGGCTATAGGACTTTAGGAAAGTACCATTCTTTCTTTTTTCGTGCTATTACTTGGATCCAATTGGTATCTAGGTGATACAAATTGTATCTGACCATCTTCACTCTATTTCGCAGATGGTTAGAACTAGAGCAACAACTGCGCCAACACCAACACCGTCAAGACAGGATGCGTCTGAGCCAGCCACTGGGCTGTAGCTCGAGGAGGAGCAGTGGCAAGAGGCCGTGGTAGAGGTCGCAGGGGAACGCCCTCTAGAGGTAGAGGACGAAAACACCTGGCCCAGCTAGTACTAGGGCAGTGACTCCTCCATCGACTGATGAGGTAGTAAGAGGGAGGGAAAGGGGGAAAATGAACAAGTGCAAGATGAGGAGAGTTACACCCCAACCTACCCCAAAGATGCTAACCAGGTTCTTTGCCTATCTTAGCGGGTTATCTGATCAGGGCCAGACACCTCCAGTGTTTCTGCACCATCACCTCAGGTTCCGGGAGTACAACGTGCAGCTCTCTGGCTCCCCGCATGGATGCCTCATTGGAAATAGGCACGTTTCCTCGATTGACTACAGGGCCTATAACGACGTGATCAACATGAACTTTTCACTAAATTCTTGAAGAGTTGAAACCTCCAGTTCTTAAGGGTGCTGAATCTGAGGATGCCTATGATTTTCTGGTTGATTGTCATGAGTTGCTACATAAGATGGGCATAGTAGAACGATTTGGCGTTTGATTTGTGACCTATCAGTTTCAAGGAAATGCCAAAATGTGGTGGCGGTCGTATGTTGAGTGTCAACCAACACAAGCACCACCTATGACTTCGGCATCATTCTCTAGTTTATTTATGGAGAAGTATATACCCCGGACCTTGAGGGATAGTGGGAGAGATGAGTTCCTGAGCCTAGAGCAAAGAAGGATGTCAGTTGCTTCTTATGAGGCTAAGTTTCGTGCATTATCCAGATATGCCACTCAGCTTTGCTTCAGTCCAGAAGAGCGGATTCGTCGCTTTGTGAAAGGATTGAGGTCAGATCTACAGATTTCAGCCTTACAGGTAGCTGCTGCAGCAAAATCTTTTCAGGAAGTAGTTGATTTTGTGATAGAGGTAGAGGGGGTGAAGCCAAGCGATTTCACCACAGCATCGGCATCTAAGAGGTTCCGTAAGGGAGGTGTGTTCAGTGGGTCCTACTCCAGAGGGCAGAGTTCAGGAGGTTACCCCATCCCGACCCATTCAGTCTTCAATGCAAGCTGTAGCTGGGGGGTCCATCGCAGACCAGTCAACATTTCTGTGAGTTTGAAGGTTCCCCAGAATTCATCATTTTCACAGAGACCTATGCTTGACCCCAGAGAATGTTATGGATGTGGGGAGACTGGACATATTAGGAGGAATTGTCCAAAACAGAGTTACAGACCCCGATAGTCAGAGGTAGAGGGGTCATGGAAGAGCGAGGAAGTCGCGGGAGGATGTGGTGGCAGAGGCGTAATGGGGGTCACCAAAAAGGACGGCGGTAGGGTGATAGGAAAACTGGAGCTAATACAGCAAAACATGGTAGGGGCAACGGGCAGACAGGTGATAGGGCCCATTGTATGCTTTCCCTGGGAGGGTCTAAAGTGGAGACATCCGATTGCTGTTATCACAGGTAATCTTTTGGTTGTGATTGCACATGGCTTCTGTATTATTTGATCCTGGCTCACATTTTCATATGTATCTTCCTTTGCTACTGGTCTCTAATAACATTGTAATTGCTTGACATCCCTATTCGTGTCTACTCTGGGTGGGTGAGTCTGTGATAGTTGAAAAGGTGTTATAGGTCTTGTCTTGTAACTTTGTGGGAGGAAATACTCATGTAGACTTGGTTATATTAGAAATGGTTGATTTCGATGTAATTCAGGGTATGACTTGGCTTTCTCCAAATTTTGAAATCTTAGATTGTAATGCTAAAACTGTAATATTGGCCAAGCCTGGGACGATTCGTTAGTGTGGGAGGGTGACTACACTTCCACTCCAGTTCGTATCATCTCCTTTCTTCGTGCTAAGAGAACGGTTAGTAAAGGGTGTTTAGCTTTCTTGGCACACCTTAGGGATGATACTACCCAAGTACCTTCAATTGAGTCGGTTTCGATAGTCCGTGAGTTTCTGGATGTATTTCCTGCAGACCTTCCTGGCATGCCACCTGATAGGGATATCGACTTTTGCATTGATCTGGAGCTGGGTACTCGCCCCATTTCTATACCCCCTTATAGGATGGCCCCAGTGGAGTTAAGGGAATTAAAGGCCCAACTTCAAGAGTTGTTAGGTAAAGGCTTCATAAGACCAAGCGCTTCCCCTTGGGGTGCTCCGGTGTTATTTGTGAAGAAGAAGGATGGGAGTTTTTGGATGTGCATAGACTACCGTCAGTTGAACAAGGTAACTATTAAGAACAAGTACCCTATTCCTCGCATTGATGACTTGTTCGATCAGTTACAAGGTGCTTGTGTCTTCTCTAAGATTGACTTGAGATCCGGTTATCAGCAATTGAAAATACGGGCAATAGATGTGCCAAAGACTGCTTTTTGAACCAGGTATGGGCATTACGAATTCGTAGTAATGTCTTTTGGTCTTACGAATGCCCCTGCTGCTTTCATGAGCTTGATGAACGGGATATTTAAGCCATATCTGGATCTCTTTGTGATCGTATTTATTGATGATATACTGATATACTCCAAGAGTAAGAAGGAACATGAGGAGCATTTGAGAATTGTGTTGGAAGTATTAAGGGAGAAAAGGCTTTATGCCAAATTCTCCAAGTGTGAGTTTTGGCTAGATTCAGTGTCCTTCTTGGGGCACGTGGTTTCTAGGATGGAGTGATGGTGGATCCTTCTAAGATTGAAACAGTGAGGAATTGGGTAAGACCTACTAATGTTCAGAAGTAAGGAGCTTTGTTGGTTTAGCAGCTACTACCGTCCATTTGTCAAGGGATTCTCTTCTATTGCTTCCCAATTGACAAACTTGACTAAGCAGAATGTTCCATTTGTATGGTCAGATGAATGTGAGGAAAGCTTTCAGAAACTCAAGACCTTGCTGACTACGGCACCTATCCTTACCTTGCCAGTAGAGGGTAAGAATTTCATTGTTTATTGCGATGCATCTTATTCTGGGTTGGGTGCAGTGCTAATGCAAGAGAGGAATGTAATCGCTTATGCTTCAAGGCAACTAAAGGTGCACGAACGTAACTATCCAACCCATAATTTGGAATTGGCTGCAGTTGTGTTTGCATTAAAGCAGTGGAGACATTATCTATATGGGGTCAAGTGTGAAGTCTACACAGATCATCGTAGTCTACAGTATGTCTTACCCAGAAAGACTTCAATTTGAGACAGAGGAGGGGATGGAACTGTTGAAGGACTATGATATTACTATTCTGTATCACCCAGAAAAAGAAAATGTGGTGGTGCTGATGCTTTAAAGAAAGAAAAGCAGGGAGCATGGGTAGTTTAGCCCACTTACAAGTTTCTAGACGCCCATTGGCTAGAGAAGTCCAAAGCCGGCTAACGACTTTATGAGACTGGAAATACTAGAGAAGGAGGATTTTTGGCCTGTGTGGAGGCAAATTCTTCTTTTCTTGACAAGATCAAGGGAAAACAGTTTGATGATGGAGAAACTAAGCCTAATTCGGGATATAGTGTTGCGAGGAGAGGCTAAAGAAGCAATAATTGATGAGGAAGGTGTGTTTTGAGAATAAGGGAAGGGTATGTGTGCCCCGTGTGATGATTTGATCCACACTATTCTTACAGAGGCTCATAGTTCCGGATATTCTATACATCCTGGTGCAACCAAGATGTACCGTCACCTAAAGCAACACTTTTGGTGGAGTAGAATGAAGCGTGACATTGTTGATTTTGTTGCCAAATGTCCAAATTGTCAGAAAGTAAAGTATGAACACAAGAGGCCCGGAGGAACACTTCAGAGAATGCCCATTCCTGAATGGAAATGGGAGAGAATTGCAATGGACTTCGTGGTTGGTCTTCCAAAGACATAGGGTAAGTTTGATTCTATTTGGGTAATTGTGGACAGATTAACTAAGTCTGCTCACTTCATTCCGGTCAAGGTGACTTACAACAATGCGGAGAGGTTAGCCAAACTCTATATCTCAGAAATGTTCGATTGCATTGTAGTTCCACTTTCCATCATATCAGATAGAGGTACAACAATTTACTTCTAAGTTTTGGAGATCATTGCATGCTGAATAGGTACTACTGGGTTGGACCTTAGTACTGCATTTCACCCTCAGACCGATGGTCAGTCTGAGCGAACGATTCAGGTATTGGAGGATATGCTTCGTGCATTGTGATAGAATTTTTGGTGGTCATTGGGATAAACTTCTTACCCTTAGCGGAGTTTTCATACAATAATAGCTATCACTCAAGTATTGATATGGCTCCATTTGAGGCACTGTATGGGAGGAGATGTAGGTCCCCCATTGGTTGGTTTGATGCATTTGAGGTTAGACCTTGGGGTACTGATCTTTTGAGGGATTCATTAGAGAAAGTGAAATATATTCAAGAATAGCTTATAGCAGCGCAAAGTAGGCAAAGGAATATGCAAATCGAAAGGTTAGAGACTTGGAGTTCATGGAGGGTGAACAAGTCTTGCTGAAGGTTTCACCCATGAAAGGGGTGATGCGGTTTGGGTAAAGAGGTAAGCTAAGCCCAAGGTTATATGGACCATTTGAAGTACTTAAGCGAGTAGGGGAGTGGCTTATGAATTAGACTTGCCTCCAGACTCTCAGGAGTGCACCCGGTATTTCATGTGTCTATGCTGAAGAAATACCATGGAGATGGGAACTACATTATTCGTTGGGATTCAGTTCTTCTTGATGAGAATTTGTCTTATGAGGAGGATCCTGTTGCCATTCTAGATAGAGAAATCCGCAAGTTGAGATCAAGGGAGATTGCATCCATCAAAGTTCAATGGAAGAATCGACCAGTTGAAGAGTCCACTTTGGAGAAGGAGGCTAATATGCAAGAAAGATACCCACACCTGTTTACAGATTCAGGTACTCCTTTTCGCCCTTGTTTTTCTTCTTGTGATTGTTCGAGGACGAACGATGGTAAATTGGTATCTATTGTAACGACCTGTTTAGTAGTTTTGAGCATAGAGTTTATTTCTGGTAATCACTGTCTGGGTCGACGGATCCCACGACGACCATCATGGCACGACGCACGACCGCTCCGTCAAGGGGATCCCGTTCCAAAACACTTGATTCTGAAATTTGGGTACTGAGATCGACTCTCTCTGAACTTCACGACGGAATGGCACGAGGACCTTTGTTGGCACGACGGACCGTCACACATCTTTCCACTGAAATTAACTCTATGAACTTTGTGACGGACCTGCAGGATGGACCGTCACAGTCATGACGGACCGTCACAGGCTGCGTAACCCTGACTGGGTCGGATTTCTGTTAAAAGTTTTAAGGGGCGTTTTGGACTATTCCTACTATAATTATAAAGTTAGTGGGTTAATGTTAATAATTTAATTACTTGAGGGTTAAAGGAGATAACCTTGAAATAAATAGTGGGTTACTTTTATCATCTTTTATACTTAATTATATGACAATTAGGGTAAAAGAAAAAGGGTTTGAATAAATAAAACAGAAAGAACAGAGAAAGAAGGGAGAAACGAGCGAGAGAAAGAGAAGAACGCAGAGGAAAGCAAAGGTTTTGGGGAGATAGCTTGTTTGATCGCGATTCTTCGATGGAGGTAGGTTATGGTTTATGCTATTTCGTAGTAAAACTCTTAATAGAGAATGATATGTATTGGGTAGTATTGTAAAGACTCCTATATGCTTAATGTGTGCTTGCATGATGTGATTATGTAATTGTAATGGATTGGAAAGATAAGGCTGTGAATCTTAAACCTTAAATCCACTTTGTTAATGATGATGCCTTGGTATAAAAAAGGCTTGATGACTAAAAGAATGAGATGAGGGATCGGGTGTCACGAACTGACACGTAGAATTAGGGATCATGTTCACGAACCGACACGTAGAATTAGGGGATCGGGTGTCACGAACCGACACGTAGAATTAGGGGATCGGGTGTCACGACCGACACGTAGAATTAGGGGATCGGAGTGTCACGTTCCGACACCAGGATAGTAGAGGATCGGAGTGTCACATTCCGACACCAGGATAGTAGAGGATCGGAGTGTCACGGTACGACACAAGAGGAATAAAGAGAATGAATCTTGAATTATGTTAATATACTCAATTTGAAGAACCTAATTCCTAAATGAGTATGGTGTGGAGGCTTGAGTCCTCATAGGTGTGTTTGGTGTTGTTGCAAATGATTCTTGACTTGTTGATTGTCACCTGTTAAGTATTGTGGTTGATTTTATATTATTATTTGATATATATTGCTTTCTATTATGAGTTGGCCGATGATACCTACTCAGTATTTGTGCCTTGTACTGACCCCTACTTGTAAATTGTTTTCTTTGTTATTTATGGAATGCAACAAACGTACCATGGACTTCAAGTTTGTCACGACCCAAAACTGAGCCGCGAGTGGCACCCACACATATCCTACTATGTGAGAGAACCAACCAATCTAACCCCAACATTTCAATATAATATCAACAGAAAGTAATGCGGAAGACTTAAACTCATTAATGAAAATCAATTCAATAACTTCTAAAAACTCAACATCTATTATTCCCCAAAATTTGGAAGTCATCATCACAAGAACATCTATCCTCAATTTCTAAAACTAAGAGTATCTAAGAAAGCTAAAACAAGTAAAAGCTAGTCCATGCCGGAATTTCGAGGCATCAAGACTTGAAGAAGAAGATCCTGTCCAAGCTAGAAGCATTAGCTCACCCTGAAATCCGGTGTAATGAAGACTGGCTAGAGTTGCGGTTGAGTTGAAGACGACGGTACGTTTGCTGCACTCCACAAATAACAATAGAGAAACATACAAGTAGGGGTCAGTACAAAACACAAGTACTGAGTAGGTATCATCGGCCAACTCAAATATAAAACAGTATATATCATAATATCATAAAAACCAACTACAATACTCAAAAGATAGCAACATCAAGTTCTGTAATCATAAATAAGTAACGCCAAGTATCACACATGAGACTCAAGTCTCAATACCATACTCATTTGGGAAATAGGTTCATTAAATTGAGTATATTAACATCTTTCAAGATTCATTATCTTTATTTCCTCTGTGTCGGTACGTGACACTCCGCTCCATATAACTACCTGGTGTCGGAACGTGACACTCCGATCCTCATATACTATCCTGGTGTTGGAACGTGACACCCGATCCATATACTATCCTGGTGTCGGAATGTGACACTCCGATCCATATACTATCCTGGTACCGGAACGTGGGCACGCGATCCATATACTATCCTAGTGTCGGAACGTGACATTCCGATCCATCAATATCCTGGTTACGGAACGTGGCACCGATCATATACTATCCTGGTGTCGGAACGTGACACTCCGATCCTCATATACTATCCTGGTACCGGAACGTGGCACCCGATCCATATACTATCCTGGTGTCTAAACGTGACACTCCGATCCTCATATACTATCCTGGTACCGGGACGTGGCACCCGATCCTCTATTATATCATGGGTGTCGGAACGTGACACCCGATCCCCTAATCTCACTACTTCGTTCATCAAGCCTTCTTTATACCAAGGAATAATCATTAACAAAGTAGATTAGGGTTTTTCAAGATTTAGGATTCAATAGCTTCAGCATACTTAGTTTATCACAATTATATAATCACATTCATGCAAGCATACAATTAAGCATATAGAAGGGTATACAATACTACCCAATACATATCATTCGCTATTAAGAGTTTACTACGAATAGCATAAACCATAACCTACCTCCACCGAAGGTTCGTGATCAAGCAAGCAAATCCTCAGAATCTTTGCTATCCTCTTTGTTTCCCTCTTCTCTCATCGTTCTCCCTTTGTTGTTCTTTTTATTTTTCTTATTCAAACCCTCTTTTCTTTTACCCTAATGAGCATATAATTAAGTTTAAAAGATGATAGAATAACCCACTAATTAATTCAAGGTTATCTCCTTTAACCCCCAAGTAGTTAAATTATTAACATTAACCCTCTAAATTTATAATTATAGCAGGAATAGTCCAAAATCCCCCTTAAAACATTTAACAGAAATCTGACCCAGCCTGGGATAACGCAGCCTGTGACGGCCCGTCGTGCCCACGACGGTCCGTCCTGCTGCTTCCGTCACAGAGTTCAGAGACTAAATTTTTACTAAGGGTGTGTGACGGCCCGTCATGCCTGTGACGGTCCGTCCTGCCATTTCGTCGCGAAGTTCAGAGAGTCGATTCAGTACCCAAATTTCAGAATTCTAAGTGTTTTGGAACGAGAACCCCCTCGAGGTCCGTCGTGCCCATTGACGGTCGTCGTGGGACCGTCGACTCAGACAGTTTTTCCAGAAATAAAATCTGCTGCTCAAAACGACTAAACAGGTCGTTACAATAGATACCAATTTACCCATCGTTCGTTCTCGAGCGATCACAAGAAGAAAAACAAGAAAAAAAGGAGTACCTGAATCTGTAAACAGGTGTGGGTATCTTTCTTGCATATCAGCCTCCTTCTCCCAAGTGGACTCTTCACCGGCCGACGATTCTTCCATTGAACCTTGATGGATGCACTCCCTTGACCTCAACTTGTGGACTTCTCTATCTAAAATAGCAACAGGTTCTTCCTCATAAGACAAATTCTCATCAAGCAGAACCGAATCCCAACGAATGAATGTAGTGTTCCATCCCATGGTACCTTTTCAACATAGACACATGAAATACCGGATGCACTCCTGACAGTCCTGGAGGCAAGGCTAATTCATAAGCCACCTCCCCTACTCGCTTAAGTACTTCAAAGGGACCAATATACCTTGGGCTAAGCTTACCTCGCTTACCAAACTGCATCACCCCTTTCATGGGCGAAACCTTCAGCAAGACTTGCTCACCCTCCATGAACTCCAAGTCTCTAACCTTTCGATCTGCATATTCTTTTTGCCTACTTTGAGCCGCTAAAAGCTTTTCTTGAATAGACTTTACCTTCTCTAATGAATCCCTCAAAAGGTCAGTACCCCATGGTCTAACCTCAAATGCATCAAACCAACCAATGGGAGATCTACATCTCCTCCCATACAGTGCCTCAAATGGGGCCATACCAATGCTTGAGTGATAGCTATTGTTGTAGGAGAACTCTGCTAAAGGTAAGAAGCTATCCCAATGGCCACCAAATTCTATCACACATGCACGAAGCATATCCTCCAACACTTGAATCGTTCGCTCAGACTGACCATCAGTCTGAGGATAGAACGCGGTACTAAGGTCAAACCTAGTACCCAATTCTGCATGCAATGTTTTCCAAAACTTAGAAGTAAACTGCGTACCTCTATCTGATATGATGGAGAGTGGAACCCCATGCAACCGAACAACTTCCGATATGTAAAGTTTGGCTAACTTCTCTGCATTGTAAGTCACCTTAACCGGAATGAAGTGAGCAGACTTAGTTAACCTATCAACAATCACCCAAATGGAGTCATACTTACCCATTGTCTTTGGGAGACCAACCACGAAGTCCATTGCAATTCTCTCCCACTTCCATTCCGGAATGGGCATTCTCTGAAGTGTTCCTCCGGGCCTCTGGTGTTCATATTTTACTTGCTGACAATTTGGACATTTGGAAATAAAATCAACAATGTCACGCTTCATTCTACTCCACCAAAAGTGTTGCTTTAGGTCACGGTACATCTTGGTTGCACCAGGATGTATAGAATATCCGGAACTATGAGCCTCTGTAAGAATAGTGTGGATCAATCATCACACGGGGCACACACATACCCTTCCCTTAATCCTCAAAACACCTTCCTCATCAATTACTGCCTCTTTAGCCTCTCCTCGCAACACCATATCCCGAATTCGGCTTAGTTTCTCATCATCAAACTGTTTTCCCTTGATCTTGTCAAGAAAAGAAGATCTTGCCTCCACACAGGCCAACAATCCTCCCTTCTCATTTACTTCTAGCCTCAGAAAGTCATTTGCCAAGTTTTGAATTTCTCTAGCCAACGGGCGTCTAGAAACCTGTAAGTGGGCTAGACTTCCCATGCTTCCTGCCTTTCTACTTAAAGCATCTACCACGACATTACCTTTTCCCGGATGATACAGAATAGTGATATCGTAGTCCTTCAGTAGTTCCATCCACCTCCTCTGCCTCAAATTCAAGTCTTTCTGGGTAAAGACATACTGTAAACTACGATGATCCGTGTAGACTTCACACTTAACCCCATATAGATAATGTCTCCATTGCTTTAATGCAAACACTACCGCAGCCAACTCCAAATCGTGGGTCGGATAATTACGTTCATGCACCTTTAATTGCCTCGAAGCATAAGCAATTACATCCTCTCTTGCATTAGCACTGCACCAAAACCAGAATAGGATTGCATCACAATAAAAATGAAATTCTGCCTTCCACTGGCAAGGTAAGAATAGTGCAGTAGTCAAGCAAGGTCTTGAGTTTTGAAAGCTTTCCTCCACATCATCCGACCATACAAATGAAAAATTTGCTTAGTAAAGTTCGTCAATTGGGAAGCAATAGAAGAGAATCCTTGACAAATCGACGGTAGTAGCTAGCTAAACCAACAAAGCTCCTTATTTCTGA
>JAKWJD010000840.1:0-13799 GCA_027705065.1 Solanum peruvianum | reverse complement strand
AGGGCCCAGGACTAAGGTCCAAAGCTACCTTATAAGTGTCCACCAACAAGAGCAAACGATAGACAATGGTCCAACCAACGGACCTTCGACTTGACCCATCGATTGGAAATGAAATTTGGTATATAGGCACCATATTAGGATAATTTTCCACAACGAAACCCCACCAACGGACCGTTGATGGACAGACGGTCCATTAGTTGCATCCGTCTGTGAGCTGCGAAAAAGCTGCTAGCAGGCTGCCTCTGCTTGGGGTGTTTGGTATATTCACCCCAATTCTTTTAATTATATTAGAAATTTTTCTAGGGTTAATTAGGTATATTAAAGTGTTTCAAATCCTAAGACCTAATTTTAGACCTTATTTCCTGAAACCCCAAACCCCTCTCTCATAGAAGTCTCTCCCAAATTGCATAGAAGCTAGAATTCAAGAAGGAGCAAGGAGGTATGTTGGTGGTCAATTTCTTCATTTTTATTCTACTTGAGGTATGTTATCCATCCTTAAAAATGAATTCCATTCAAGGAGTCATTTCTGATGGATTTTCAAAAAGGGTTTTCAAACCTAGTTTCTTCTATCTTCAACTCTAAATATGGGTCTTCCATTAAAATGTTTCTAATGATTAAAATATTATATTTCTAATGTTATTTAGTGATTTTAATGCTAAAACTTCACTGAAATCATGCTAAAGCTTTTAAACAAATTTTGGCTTAAGAAATGGGTTAAATGAGCAAGAATTGGTAGTCTTTGAGCTTTGGTTTCTTATGGTTGATATTGTTGTTAAGCTACTGACCTAATGTCTATATTATGATGGAATATTGAGCAAACTGTTATAGGTGATGGATTCTTGGATAAATGGGTAAGTTGGTTATGTTGTGTAGCCTTAATTTCGAGATACTCTTAAGTGGTATGGTCCACCTTCTTGGTGGCGGTTTTTACTTTACTTATATGAGTGTGAAGGTTACTTTTGTATTGTGAATAAAGAAATGAAGGCTTGATATGTGAAATAAGATGATAATTATGTAATCATTTTAAATGTGCTTCATCGTCACGACCCAAATTCTGGAATCCGGATTGAACCGGTCTCATTGACCTCTCAGAGGTTGCATACAAGCCTCATCTTGCATTCATCACATTCATATGGTTAATTTTAGCGGAAAATTTAAAACTTTTAAATGTATGAAGTATAGATAGACTTCATATAATTATTTCATGAATTCATTATATACTAAGCTCAACATAAATGTAACAACCATCTACCATAAGAATCAATTCGAAACAAAATACCAATATATCATAAATACGTTTAACAAAAACGGCCTTATTAAAAATGCTTCGAAATGAAAGTATGAAATAAGCTCTAGGGAAAACATCCACTAGATTTGGTGAATACTAAGGCTAGACTAAAACTGTAGCATCCTCGAAATAAAGAGGACCTACCAAATGGTCTGAAGAAACGCTGATGTCAAAACCATTGCAAGAGTCATCAATCTGTCCCTTAACCTGCATCTATAAAAATAGTAAATATAGGGGTTAGTACACCACTTCTACTAAGTATGTTTGTATGCACACATTCACATAAGGATTTGCATGATGAAAGAAAGTTGTTCCTAAACAATATGCTATTTTTGGAAAGCCTAGTCATTACACTTTCCTAAATCATTAGTTGTGAATTGTGGTATGAATATGATGTATTTTAATGCATTAAAAGCAAACAAATCATTTTATAAATGATAGACATTAGTATCATCAACATAATTGTAGAACAACTCGGGCGAAGATTTGAGATTTTTGATCCTCTTAGGCCGAGAGATCCTCTTTGTACATTTAAATTATTTTTCAGTCTTTTTCTTCTTCTTTTTGTGTAGTTAAATAATTCTTTTGGTCCTATGTTTTAAATACAAGTGCAATGATTCATTGTGGTCCCATACCCACAATGAATCGATGTAAGTAATCCTAGGACTGAGGAATGATTTCTCTACATTATAGTGCGTCATACTTTACGTTATATATTCATTACCTTTAACAATCAATTCACTATTGATCATGGCATTGATTTCATTATTTTCATGTTTTATATATTATACATTTCATATACACGAGACTTTGGAATCGTTGATGTAGCATTAAGACATCTCAAGTGAGGGCCCAAAATATGGGACCTCAACCTTCTTTAGCAAACACAAAGTCTGCTTCATTCGTTTATTCATTCGTAGGCTGATGTAAACACCATCTATACCTAGGATGAAGTTTAAGACTCTCATCGGGATAATGAAGTGCAATGACCAAGAATGACCTAATGTCATTACTTGAATCTGATTTCACCTCATTATTGTATTGCACAAACACCATCGGTATTATCTTTCATACATTGAGGAACTCCAACCTTAACCGACATAGATCATGTGAGCATAATGAAAGCCATTGTCTTCCCCACACCAAAAAGAGGTGGAGTCACTGGCCAAGGTGAAACCAAAACATGCTAGCGTATATAGGGAATTAAACCCTTCTAGAACCCTATGTTGGAAGCATAGTTTCAAAGACTAGGAGATATAAGGAGACCCATGCCCACCAAAATGGACAGTCTCATCTCATGAAATTTACACGAACCTCTGCCTTCCTGAAAGAAGGAATTGCGACTCATAGCTAGCCTATCGGTTCTCAGTATAAAGTTCCATTACATTCATCTCACACATCATAGAAACTTTCTTCTGGCATGATGACATCAATGATCAGTAGATGATTTATCATCTCATCATTAGTATTAAGTGTGAATTGTCCTTACACTTACATTTAGTGTATGATTGAGACATGTTTCTTGATATTCAACACTATCATATGTAAGTACTTTAGTGACCTTTACTTAGGCTTGGTGGAGACTTGTCTCACCATTCATCTTAGCCTCTTATTATATTGTCACCATTTTCATTAGCTTCATAAATTAACATAATTACTCACCTCATTACGTGAATGTTCATTTCTTCTTTATCATTTAGTGTTGACTCAAGCATTATGGAGGCTTGCTTCTAGATTGATATTTACTTACTCTATTGATGACTGGTCATCCTTACTTTACATTGATGAAATGTAAATTGTCCTTACATATCATCCTTTGATATTAATGAGACTGGCTCACACATTCTAACACCTTCATACATGAGTATTTTTTTAACATACTAGCTAAGTTGTAAGTGAGACTTGTCTCACTTCCTTTAACACCCCATTCTGGTCACTTACTTACTTTAGACCCCATTAATTATTATAATTCACGTTACTTACTTACTTTAGTGTAGTATATTCAATCATCATTTACGGACGATGAGCACTTCATTCTATGAGTTTCATGAGTTGATATGTCATTCTTTTAGAGAATGTTGGGAGTTGTCCCAATGAGTGGCATGCCCTTGATTATGGGTTCATTGAATTAGTTTATAAGTGCTTATATTATCATTTACTCTAACTACACATTATTGGCATATGATTAGTATCGGCCTCAACCTTTGAATATTAAACTACATAACAATTTTTGCTGGCATGTGCCAATTATACGTGTGTTCATATCTTAATTTAATATTCATGAACCATTATCCAATCTTTTAATTATTTAACATAATATTTTTGCAATTTACATGCATCACTTTTAGACAATGTATCGTTAGCCATTTTATTAACATACGTTTAGTATTGGCATAAAATATTAGGCATAGATTTCATAACCATATTTTTTGGCATAAGCCAATTTTCATGTTCAACATGCTTATGTTTTTATACATTATAAATTAGCCAATATTTTAGTTATTTAACATAATATTATATCCAATTTCTGACAACTTGTTTGACAATGTAGTGTTAGCCAATTTAATGGCATAATATTCGTATTGACATAGCAATTGGCTATAGATTTCATAACAGTTTTGTTGGCATAAGCAAAAGTTTCATTCAATCATGCTTTATTTGGGATACATTATTCATTAGCCAATCTTTTATTTATTTAGGTATAACATTATAGCCAATTCCCATTTAAATTTTGAACAATGTTTTTTTAGCCATTTTATTGACATACGGCAAACATTCACTCAAATTATGATTTCACGGAGATGTTTTTAGCTAACCTTATAACATAACTTTAGGCATAACAGTTTTTTAAACATCTTGGACAACATCATATTAGAATTTGATGAATATATCATCTTTATATAGTAATATTAACTGTAAGTATGCACATCAGACTGTAATATCTTCATAGATACTATTTTCGGACATATCTTTAACATAGTATCATTCTTTTTATTCACATAATAACACTTAGCATCAAACAAGTCCAATTAACAGTTCATTCATCATTATTAATAAAAAAAAACATATACATTAAAATTATCCAGCAACACAAATAATCAACATGATTTCTAACCTTTTAAAAATTGAAATCGTATTAAGAATACTAGGGAAAAGAGTTCGACAAGAACGACGGGAAATAACCCTACTTTTCAAGATCTTTGAAGCATTCGAAAGAAAGTTCTCTGTGATAAATAAGTCCAGGAGTGAGAAACCCATACCTTATGTATAACTTAATCTACGAAGACCACCTTGAACGAAACTTTGAAGAAACCTTGAAATTTCCCTAGTGAAATAGATAAATTTTCTGCTTTTTTCTTGCGTTCGTTGCATACTGTTTTCGCGTCGCCTTTTCTTTGAGTTTGAACATGATTTTAGGTTTAAGAACTGATATTGAAATATACCACTTAGGTTTAATAAGTTAATTTAATAAACTAATTAACCAATTACCAAAACGCTCCTCCTAAGTTGACTAAAGATAGGAGAACATAACACTTAGTCAAATATGGAAATTGGTGCTGACTATGGTTTCGGTCAGCATTTTGAATTTATACTTATTAATTATATATATAATTTAATTAAATTATGCACCTTGTTTAAGTACGAATGTACACCTAAGTCTTTGGAACTATAATCAACCCTTTAGGACCATCCAAGGTTAAGGACTAGGATGTTTCTTGAATTATACTAGGTTAGTGTAAGGATTTAATTTTGATCATTTAAACCAATTATTTAAATTGCTAATTTAATTAATTATGTGACCTAAGGTAATTGCTAAAGTACCCTTAAGTCTTTAGGACCATAACCAAGCGTTTTAACAATCCTAGGCTAGGTACTTGGTTGTCTTTTACTTGTTTTAACCGAAATCTGAAATTGTTTTGTAATTTCGGTTTTGCATCTTAAGTTAATTAATTAAGTTAATAAATTAATTAATTAAGTAGGTTATTTTAATTAATAAAGTACCCTTTAGTCGTTAGGATCTTAACTAACTCTTTGTACTATCCTAGGTTACTTACAAGGTTGTCCCTTTCTTGTCTTAACCGAAATCTGAAAATTTTCTTTTTTAGTTTCTTTTTTAGACCTTTTAAGTTAATTAATTAATTTTATAAATTAATTAATTAGGTAACCTAGGGGAATTAATAAATTAACCCTAAGTTTTTAGGACCATAACTAACCTTTTGGACCATCCTAGGTTAGGTACTAGGTTGTCTCTTTAACAAGTACTAGGTTAGTGTCAACGCGGTTCCGGTCCTAGGTTTTCGGGTGCACTAATGGGTCCAATTTGGTTAGTTTAGGTTATTTAGTTATTTAGATAGGTAGTTTAGAGTCTAGAATTTTAAGGGAGGTTAGGCCCCACATGGAGTGATCCCTTGTGCACGTTTTTCCCCCTAACTACCCTAACCAAATTCGGTTAGGGCGGTCTCCTCCTTTGGCAGTTTCTTCACATGTCTTGCTTAGGTGCTTGCACATGGGTTGGTTAAATTTTCATAACTAACTATTATTTATGGTTCATTTGGCAATGTTTACTTACTGCCTCAAGGATCCTCACTATGTCCTTGGGCACTGTTTAATCTACATGATCCTTTTAAATGGTCATGTGTTATGGTACTAATCTTGACACTTGGATGCCTAGTAGTTCATGTGATTTGTAAATACGACTTTTTATTTAGCTTAGGGTCTTCATTTCAGGTACATCCATTACAAAAACTCATAGATACATTTAAATTTTGCTAACACTCTCTAAGGCAACATTTTCTACTATGCCCATAATTTTCTAATATGCCCAATATATCTAAATATTGGGCCTTGGGATGCCTGTTTACGCTTGATACACATTATTAAGAACCTATTGGGATTTTCAGTAAACGTAATATTTTTTGAAATGTTATATTTATGAAGCTATTATGTGAAGTTGACTATAGAGTATGCCTTAATAAATTATATAATTATGTGAAGCATGTAAAGTGTGTGATGTGATGAATGAAGGTCTAAAGTATGTGTAGAAGTTATTGTCAATGAAATGATGGTTATATTAAAGGTGTGTTCACATTATCACTCACACAAACTTAAATGAATGAATGTAGCTAAGTTAAGTAAAAAGGGAAGTTTTGGGGTGAATATTCTTCGTGAGTTTAGATGAAGTGCTTATTGGAAACCTCACTACATCCTAAAAGCTTTCTAAGATAGGTCGCAGGATGAATACCCTTCTTTAGTTGAGATATGCAGTTCACTAGTTATCCTAAACCTATATTATAAAATATTGAGAATTCGTGAAGAATTATGCTTAGCACCGAGAGGATATGAAGAAGGGTGGTTATACTTCGTGAGTTGAGAAGTTGTATTCCAATGTACCTCTTGAGATGAGTACTCCTTGTTAGTAGATAATTAGTTACTTAGTAGCAATCTCCTTCTACCTTAACTATGCGCCCACATAGGTGTAGCTATTGGGAAAGCCATGTAAAAACTAAGAGAATGGCCTTACTCTATGCAAGTGAGGATCCCTCATCCGATAGGGGTTAATATCAGAATTTCAAGCCTAGATCTCATGGTCTATGTTGGTTAAGCTAGCCCGCACAAAAGTAATGAAAGTGTTAAGCCTCCTAAAAGAGTGTACTACTTAGGGTAGCTAGTGGAATAGGACGCTATTTATATATTGCACGAGGTAAGCATTCCGAAATGGGATTCTTGGTGATTATTATATGAATTTAATGAACTAAGTCTTCTAAAAGAACATAATACTTAGGGTGGGTCGTATGGGACACTATATATCCTTTCACTACGTAGACCTTTCGAAAGGGGATTCTTGGAGCCAAGCCTTCTAAAGAGTTACTACTTAAAGTAGATGGTGGAATGGGATTCCATCTACTCATTGCACTAACTAGGCATTCCGAAAGGGAAGTCTTGGTGTGTTGTTGAGTGTTCTTATAATCTCTTGTTATTGAGTCGTGACTTGTTCTCCCGCGTGGAGTAAGCCTATCATTGGTAGTCTTAAGTATCTCCTTAGTGTGCATTGAAGGAAGTGTATGGGTGTTTCCTTCATGTCTTACCTTCGAGAGTCTATGTATACCTCGTATAGGGGAACTCCAACGGAAATGAGTTTACTTTCTCTTGGCAATACCTTAGGATTTCACTGTTTTAGAGTTAGTTTAGTTCACAGTAATGTTAAAAAGAGTTCACTATAATTCTGAGAAGCTTACTGTAAGTTGTTCCTTCTTGAAAACTTTGGAAATACTTCTCTAAGTGTTAAATGATGTTTCTTATGTTATGTTGCTTCTAAATTCATGAATGTTTTAATTATTTTCCATGAAAGCTTATTTATACTAAAATTCCCCTTTTTACAAGATTTACATATGACATACTTAGTACATTATTTGTACTAACCCCATACTTTTGTATACTCTAGAAGTATAAGTTTTAGGAAGCAAGGTTGAAGGCTAGAGGCAACGCTTGAGAAAGATCCTCTCAAAACTAAGAATGTCCTCATATATTTGAGGAAATAGTTAATATCTTCTTAGTTTCCATTTGTTAAGACTTATTATGTATTTCTTTGGATGTTAAGGGTTGTGTCCCTAAGATAATATGATGTGTATTTATGTTTGTCTTGTGACGATGAGATTTTCTTAGTGTTTATGAAAGATTACTTTTTACTAAATTTATTCATGAAATGTTTTAAATTCCACACTACTTTTCATGTCTAATATAATGAACGATAGTTAAATGGCTTGTACAAGACCCCAAAGGGTCAACTACGCCCTTTATGACCCAAGATTTCTCTCTAACTTCTAAGGGGTACTTTCGGGTTAGGACAAACTTGGTATTAGAGCATATGGTTATGAGAAATAGTTTAGGATCTAAAAGTCTCACAAGCCACATCTATTGGAGTCTTGGTCATTGGTGTGAGTCGCGACACATCCGTGCACAGGAGGCTATAGGATGAAGGAAGTTTCACTTTCTTATCTATTTTAATATCGTGCCTTAGAGTTGAGTTCTGTAAGATGTCTTTTGTCAACCTATTCTCTTTGTGTTTATAGGATATGAATACAAGAAGATCAACCACTAGAAGGGAGGAGTGATGTGTAGCTAATGAGAGTATGCTCCCCGTGTTGACCAAGTTCCTATTGTTGGCCTAGAGGGAGAGAATGAGGAGTTTCCCCTTAAAGAACCTCAAGAGCCTCAAGTGCCCTAAGTGCCTCCTATGCCTCAAGTTCCTTTTGTTGAAGGAGATATGACTAATGAGGATCTGAGGGCTGCCCTAATTAATTTGACCCAATTAATGATGGCTCAAGCTCATGTCGTCAATAATCACTTGTTGCCCAGGCTAATTAAGGAGTTGAACCTCAAGGTAATTCTAGTACTCCCACTTATATAATTCGGGATTTTATGAGGATGAACCCTCCAAATTTTCATGGAACTTAGGTTGATGAAGATCCACAAGGTTTCGTAGATAAAGTATTCAAAGTGGTAGATGCTACGTGTGTGACCCCTAGGGAGAAAGCGGAGTTAGCCGCTTACCAACTCAAAGATGTGGCTCAGTGTGATTTGAGCAATGGAGGGGTGAAAGACCCTTACGAGATGTTCCATTTTATTTGCAAGAGTTCAAAGAGCTTTCCTAGATAGGTGATTTCCCCTAGAGTGGAGGGATATGAAATGGTAGAATTTATGAACCTTCGTCAAGGGGGAATGAGTGTGCAAGAGTATCTCTAGGCTCATGGTGTATGCACAACAATTTGAGGTGTTCAAAATTAGGGAGATAACGCAAAGGGTAAAGAGGGCTAGGTCGGATGATTCTAATCACCAAGAACCTAAGAAGAGGTTCTATCACCAAGATTCTTCCATGGGAAACAATGATAGGACTCCAAACCAACATTCCCAAGGTGGTGGCCATACTTTGAAAGGGCTAGGTGTGATACTTGTGGAAAGCAACATTCGGGTAAGTGTCTTGCCGGAACGGATGGTTTTTTTAATTGTCATAGTGAATGCCACAAGATTATTGACTGACTTAGCATCAAATCAAGAGAGAAAGAGTTCAACAATCTCCTCAAAGTTGTATAGATCCCAATGCTCCAAAGAAGAATCATCCCTATTGGATGGGGACTAGGAAGGAGAACTAACCCAGAGTTGATAGTCCCGGTAAGTCTTAAATCTTTATGACTGTCTTTTTTATGTTATGATATGATCTTACATGGTTTTATACTTCATATAATCATTCCATCTTGATGAATTGCTCAAAGAATGGATTTATGAATTTTTACATGTTGAACAGTGTCACTATAAAGTTTCTCATTTCTTAAAAAAGTTGTTTTTCCTTAAATTATTGTTTCAGTGTGTGTAATTTTTTTTTGTATATGAGCATATTCAATGTTGTAGAAGATAGTTCCTCCATAAAAAAAGGAAAAGGGTGAATTTTGAATTTGTGAAGTTTTGCAACAGTTGCTTATGTGCAAAGTGTGTTAAATGGTGCTCCTTGTTAGTTGATACTTTTATTTTGAGTGTATTGATTATTATTGTTTTGTGTTTCTAATGGAGTCTTTGATGGTCTTACAGTTTTAGTGTGATTCGTGGACGAATGTTATTCCAAGTGGGGGAGTATGTAACACCCTAGAACGAACTATGGTGAACTAGAGCTTCATGATGATTTCTTGAGTTAATTTTAAGTAAAAATAAGTTATATCAGTGTCCTTTGGCAGTGTGTGATGTTTGGAGGTTAAACATCCAAGAACGTCCATGACATTCAGAAGGTGTGCCTTAGCAAGTGTTCATGTGTCTTGATGTGTTTGAGTGAGTTTTACGTTTTTTTTTTGTTTGAATTCGTGTGGGATGTTGTAAGACCAAGAGGAATATGTTTAGGGGTTTATGGTCCTGGAACGACCCCACCTGGGACCACAAGGATCCCTATAGAAGGGCCAAGACTAAGGTCCAAAGCTGCCTTGGCAGTGACCACCAACGAGGCAAACGACGGCCAGTTGTCCAACCAACGGACTGTCGACTTGACCCGTGATTTTACATGAAGGTAGGATATCCAGGCCCCAAATGAGGTTAAGTTTCCACCGAAAAAAATCCGACCAACGGACCGTTGATGGAAAGACGGTCTGTTGGTTGCATCCATCTGTGAGATGCCAAAAAGCTTCTAGCAGGCTGCCTTGGCTAGGGGTGTTTGGTAATTCACCCCAATTCTTTTAATGATATTGGAAATTTATTTTTGGGTTTATTAGTTATATCAATGTTTTTCAAATGCTAATAACTAATTTTAGACCTCATTTCCTAAAACCCAAAATACCTCTCTCTTAGAATTCTCTCTCAAACGCCATCGAAGATAGAAGTCAAGAAGAATCTAGAAGGGCTGTTGGTGGTCAATTTATTTACAAAAAGTTGTGGGTTTTATTCTACTTGAATTAGGGTATCATCCTTTAAATCTCTTCCATTCAAGGTGTCACTTCTAATGGATTTTAAAAAAGGGGTTCAACCCTAATTTCTTCTATCATCAACTCTAAATATGGGTCTTGCATGAAAACGTTTCTAATGATTCATATATGAGGTTTCTAATATTTTTGGTGATTTTAATGTTAAAACTTCAACGAAATCATGTCGAAGCTTTTCATCAATTTTTGGCTTAAGAAATGGGTTAAATGAGTATGAATTGGTAGTCTTTGAGCTTTAGTTTCTTATGGTGTATATTTTTTTTTAGATACTTATATAATGGATATATTATGATGAAATATTGAGTAAAATTTTATAGGTGATGGAAGCTTGGATAAAATGGGAAGTTTGCTATGTTTTGTCGCCTTAATTTTGAAAGCTCTTTAGTAGTATGGTCCACTTTCTTGGTGGCAGTGTTTACTTGACTTATATGACAGTGAAGTTACTTGTTTGTTGTGAATGAGGACATTAAGGCTTGTTATGTGAAGTAAGATGATAATTATGTATTCTTGTTAAATGTGCTTTATGAAGCTATTATGTCAAGTAGACTAGAGAGTATGCTTAAATGAATTATATCATTATGTGAAGCATGTAAAGTGTGTGATGTGATGAATGAAGGTCTAAAGTATGTATAGAAGTCAATGTAAATGAAATGATTCTCATATACAAGGTGAATTCACATGAGCACACACACACACACACAGAGTTAAATGAATGAATGAATCTAAGTTAAGTAAAAAGGGGAGTTTTGGGGAGAACACTCTTCGTGAGTTGAGATGAAGTGTTTAGTAGAAACCTCACTACATCATAAGAGCTTTCTATGATATGTCGGAGGATGAATACCCTTCCTGAGTTGAGATATGCAGTTCACTAGTTATCCTAACCTATATTATAAAATATTGAGAATTCGTGGGGAATTATGCTTAGCACCTAGAGGATATGAAGAAGGGTGGTTATACTTCGTGAGTTATGAAGTTGTATTCCAATGTACCTCTTGAGATGAGTACTCCTTGTTAGTAAATAATTAGTTACTTAGTAGCAATCTACTTATCCCTTAACTATTTTCCCACATTGGTATAGCTATTGGGAAAGCCATGTACAAGCTAAGAGAATGACCTTACTCTAGTAAAGTGAGGATCCCTCATCCAATGAGAGTTCATATAGGAAATCCATGCCTAGATCTCACTGTCTATATTGTTTAAGATAACCCCTACAAAAGTAATGAAAGTGCTATATATCCAAAAAGAGTGTACTACTTAGGGTAGGTAGTAGAATGAGACGCTTTTTTTCCATTGCACTGGGTAGGCATTCCGAAAGGGGAGTTTTGGTGAGTTTTATATGAAATGGATGAACTAAGTGTTCTAAAATAATGTACTGCTTAGCGTAGGTGGAGGTATGTGACACTATCTATGCATTGCACTATGTAGAACTTACGAAAGGGGAGTCTTGGTGCCAAGACTTCTAAAAGAGTGTACTACTTAGGATAGATAGTGGAATGGGACTTTATCTACTCACTGCACTAAGTAGCCATTCCGAAAGGGAAGTCTTGGTGTATTCTTTAGTGTTCTTCTAATGTCTTGTTATTGACTGGTGACTTTTTCTCCTAAGTGGAGTAGGCCTATGATGGGTAGTCTTAAAGATCTCCTTGGTGTGCATTGAAGGAGGTGTATGAGCGTTTCCTTCATGTCTTACCTTGGAGAGTCTTAGGATAACCTCGTTTAGGCAAACTCCCACGTAAATGAGTTTACTTCCTCTTTGAAATACCTTGGGAGTTCACTATTTTGGAGTTAGTTTAGTTCACTGTAATGTTAAAAAAAGTTCACTATAATTTTGAGAAGCTTACTGTAAGTTGGTCCTTTTTGTTAAAATTTTCGAAATCCTTCTCCAAGTGTTAAATGAGGTTAATTATGTTATGTTTCTTCTAAATTCATGAATGTTTTACTTATTTCTCATGAAAGCTTTTTAATTATAACTTATCCCTTTTACATGTTTTTGCATATGCCATACTTAGTACATTATTTGTACCAACCTCATACATTTCTATACTTTATAAGTATAGTTTTGAAGAAAAGTGAAGCCTAGAAGGCAAAGCTTGGGGAAGATTCTATCTTCTTAGTTTATTTATGTTAAGACTTATTATGTATTATTTTAATCTAAAGGGTGTGTCCCTAAGATATTATGCGGTGTATTTATGTTTGGCTTGTGATGATGAGATTTTCTTAGTATTTATGAATGATTTCATTTTATTAGTTTATTCGTGAAAAGTTTTAAATTGCGCACTACTTTTCATGTCTTATGTAATGAACGATAGTTAAAGGGCTTGTACAAGAATACCAAGGGTTAAGTACGCCCTGTCATGACCCAAGGGTTCTCCCTAACTTCTAGGGGTTACTTTCAGGTCGTGAACCCATCAAAATCCGAGCATATGTCAACAACCAAAATACTCTAAAAGTGCAAAAGATATAAAAAGCGGGGGTGCATGTGTGTGTGGAGTTTGAAGAATGAAAAGTGAGGTGAATCTTAAGGAATTTAAGAAATTTAATCCTATGAATTCAAAGACCATCGAGTTGTTGCCCATTCGACGACATTAGTCCTGATAACCCAAACCTATCAGTGAAGCGTTCGATGAAGCACCGAGTAGTGTCTTACCTCACCGAGTTTTACAGAACACCAAATAATTATGGGAATCTAATCGATGGAAAGGCTTGGGATCGCTTGGCCGATTGGCGACAAGCCAATGATTTATTGAGCTCATTGAGTTTTACCATATCTAACTTTAGTTTGTCTTTAGTCCGACAATGGACTGGATCAGGATGACCGACATCTTCCACGATCTACGGAAGGAAACTTTCTGCTTGCTAAACTCTTTGCTTTCTAGCACTTGCGACACTTCAGCCGGCACAATAAACACACCATTATTTGATTATGAACAAAAAGCAATTAAAGGGGTTTTGGGTGCCTCCCAAACACCTCCTTAGTTAACACTAGTGCACGACGCAAGTACACCATCAAACTTGTTTTTTGGAGTTTGACATAGTGTCACTAGGAAACCCCC